>PITA01006191.1:0-102606 GCA_004023965.1 Spilogale gracilis
CACTTACAAGCTGTGTGACCTCCAGTAGGTGATTTAACTTCTCTGGGCTTTGGTACCTGCCTAACAAGTTCCCAGGTGATGGTGATGCTGCTGCTGCTGGTGTCTGGACCACTTTGAGAATTAGGCTCTGTGTAATGGATTCTGAGTCTTTTTCTTCATCTGTAAAATTGCCTTTCTCTCCTGGTTGATGTGATCCTCAAATGAGACAAGGTATGAGAAAGCCCTTTGTAAAAATTTAATAATTCCTGTTTACTTTTGTGTTTCCTTCACAATTTACAAAGAATGTGCTCACCTAACACTAGTGACTGACTGCTTAGGAGCAGGGGCTATTTAGTTTCATTGACTCTCGGTTTGCCTGACTCTGACCGCATGAGTGTTTGATAACCACTTGTGCTGGAAGGATGGAAACTGCCTTGCCCTGCCTGGGAGAAACCTTGAGATCCACCCCTGTTGTTCACCCCACAGACAGAGGCTTGATGATGCTTTGAGTGTTTGTGGTTATTTTTGTCAACCATCATCTCCTCCCACTCCTCCCCAAGAAAGCTCTCCAGTGAGTCATCCGGGAGGCCCAGGAGGCAATTGTCGTTGCTGGGCTCATATCTGGCCATTGAGGGAAGGAGAAGTGATGTTTCCTTGGGCTTGCTTTGCAGAAAAATTCCATGTGTTCATTGCCTCCTGGAAAGCTGATCTCTAGAATTCGTGTCTAGGATATACATTTGGTATGTACATTTTTATTTGTATTCACTCAGAGATTCAACAAATATCTGTTGAATAACTGGTACATAGCAGGCATTATTTTAGGCTCTGAGGATACAGCAGTGTACTGAACAACAAGGTGCCCCTTTCAAGGAGTTCACATATGTGTAATATTCATGGGACATACATTGAAGCCTACTGTGTGTCATGGAATTTATTTAATTTTTTAAAGATTTTATCTCATTTATTTGAGAGAGAGAGCATGAACAGGGGGAGAGGCAGAGGGAAAAACAAATTCCACACTGAACAGGGAGCCTGACATGGGGCTCGATCCCAGGACCTCAAGATCATGACCTGAGCTGAAGGTAGCCATTTAACTGATTGAGCCAGCCAGGCACCCACTCCTGTGTCATGGAATTATAGTCTGGCAGGGCAGACAGACTTGTGATCAGATACGTGAAATAAAATGTTATGGGGCCTCTGATGGAGGTAAACAAAGGGAGGGATGCAGTAAGTCACAAAGCAGGAAGATGAGCCTGAAGGGGTATTTCAATGAACTGGTTTTTATTTATTTCTAATTTAATTTAATTTTTAAAAAGATCTTATTTGTTAGAGAGAGAGAGCAGGAGCAGCAGGGGGGAAAGGCAGAGGGAAAGGGAGAAGCAGACTCTCTGCTGAGCAGGAAGCCCAAATCGGGGCTTGATCCCTGGACCCTGATTATCATGACCTGAGCTGCAGCTTGACTGACTGAGCCACCCAGTGAACTGCTTTTTTTTTTTTTTTTTTTTAAAGATTTTATTTATTTATTTGACAGAGGGAAAGATCACAAGTAGGCAGAGAGGCAGGCAGAGAAAGAAGGGGAAGCAGGCTCCTCACTAAGCAGAGAGCCCGATGCGGGCCTCGATCCCAGGACCCTGAGATCATGACCTGAGCTGAAGGCAGAGGCTTAACCCTCTGGGCCACCCAGATGGGCCTGAACTGCTTTTTAAAGATGGGTGACAGGCGCCTGGCTGCCTCAGTCGGTGGAGCATGCAACTCTTCATCTCAGGGTCGTGAGTTCAAGCCCCATGCTGGGGGTAGACATTACTTAAAAAATAAAACTTTTCAAATGGGTGGAATTTTCCAGGTTGGCTAAAAGGAGGCATTCTGCAATTAGGAAGCTACATGCTGTAACTTGGCACTTTAGGTACCTGCAGTGGTCCCATAGAGTTGGAATATGGGTGCAAAGGATGGAGGGGAGGTTGGAGAGGTGGCCAGGGGCCTGGCCATGAAAGGCCTTAGGTGACAAGGATTTAGCGCTTAATCCTGTGGTCAAGGTCTTGCATTGTTGAAGAGTCCAAGTCAGAGAGTGAAATGACAGTGCTGTGTTGTGGGAAGAAAATTGTAGAAGAGGTGTGGAGGTAGCTAATGGGAATATGGAACTAGAGGTAAAGTGATGGAGATGAAGGCTGGAACCGAAGCGAGGATAGTCAGGATGGAGTGGTAGTGTCTGAGAGGTGGGAGGATGCAGAATTGGCAGGACTTGGTTACAAGTTGGATGGTTGGCAGGGAGATGTGAAGGAAAAGAGAAAAAGCTGGAGGAGTAAGCAAGGGTGTGGGGAGAAAATGGCCCCTGTTCCACACCTGTTGAGTTTGGGATGCATCTTGTGGAAATGCGGGACCCTGATCTAACTGGACATGTGCAGTTGAGAACAACCACATTTAGCAGTAATTGAACACACAGGTAAGTGGATGAGATGATCTGAGATGAGAAAATGGACAAGGACAGGTCAGTGGGACATTGTTGTCATTCATGTGCTGGAGGAGAAAGGGGAAGCTTTGAAGAGAATCTGAAGGCAAAGTCAAAGAGGAAGACAGCAAAACTGTTAGAGTAGGCTGTTAGCTAGGTTTTTTTATTTTTTAAGATTTTATTTATTTATTTGACAGAGGTCACAAGTAGGCAGAGAGAGAAGAGGAAGCAGGCTCCCTGCTGAGGAGAGAGCCTGATGTGAGCCTCGACCCCAGGACCCAGAGATCATGGCCTGAGCCAAAAGCAGAGGCTTTAACCACTGAGCCACTTAGGTGTCCCCAACTGTTAGCTAGGTTCTAACAGGCTACCTGGAGGCCAACAAGGAAATCAAGGCCAGCTCTCGGGAAGGTCGGAGGCCTGTAGGGGGGCAGCACTCCACAAGAAGTGAGAAATGAGATCAAACCAGACAGGCCCAAGA
Organism: Spilogale gracilis; assembly: GCA_004023965.1. Classification (NCBI taxonomy): domain Eukaryota; kingdom Metazoa; phylum Chordata; class Mammalia; order Carnivora; family Mephitidae; genus Spilogale; species Spilogale gracilis. Next base: position 2,904 of record PITA01006191.1, read on the forward strand.
TGGTGGCTGCCCTGACAGGAACCCCCTGACCAAATAAGAAAAAGCATGAACCCGTGCATCTCCCCACTAAGTAATGAATATTCTGCCCCCTAGTTAACAAGTGTCAATAAAAGATAGAAACACAATCCCCAGGGTATATATACCTTATGCTCTCTCTCCTATATCTCTCCTTCCTCTCTCTCTTTCCCTCATTCATCCTTGCATCTCAAAAGTATACTTTTTGCTTTTATAAAATTTCCCACTTGTGTCATTTATCTGCTGTGTTGTGCATCTCTCTCCTTGAATTCTTTCTCATGGCTAGACCAAAAACCTTTGGTGACACCTTTGGAATGGGCTGGGGTTGATGCCCCAGGGCCCCGGGGTCTTCCCCAGTCTACCCTGCAAGAAAATTAGGAAGAAGCAAGGATTAAAAAGATTGCTCTGGGGGCACCTGGGTGGCTCAGTTGTTGGACATCTGCCTTCGGCTCAGGTCATGATCCTGGAGTCTCAGGATTGAGCTCTGCAGGAAGCCTGCTTCTTCCTCTCTCACTCCCCCTGCTTGTGTTCCCTCTCTGGCTGTGTTTCTCTCTGTCAAAACATAAATAAAATCTTGAAAAAAAAATTGTTCTGTGGAAGCCATTGATGGAGAAAGCTCCAGATCGGAAAAAGTAGTCACTGGGGACAGATGCTGCTAACAGGTCAAGAGGAAGACTTAGAACTTTGGGATTCAGAGAGTGACTTGAGCCGCTGCCCATAAACAAATATTTATGGAATGCATGGGAGAAATTTGGTGAGTGTGGGACCCAAGAAAATTTAACAAAAATCCCTTACCCATCTTGTGCTACACCCATATAACCTGCTTATCACCTAAAACCCTCCCCCATAAGAATGCAGAACCCCAGCTGCCAAAAAGAAGCAAACAAGTAACCTGCTTATCCCTTAAAACACCCCTCTATAGGAATGAAATAAACAAGTAAACCCCGCCAGAGTGATAGGCTGGTTCAAACAGACACTATAGGGTAAATTGTAATTCAATTGGCCACCTGCGTGTGGACTGACATGACTATGTAACTTTGTGTGCTGCAATCTCATTGGCCACTATCCTCTGTAAAACAGCTACGCTTCTTAACCTTGGGGTCCAAGTTCCTGCTCCGCTGTGTCAGGTATACTTGGGCCCAAGCTCGAGCTTACAAATAAACCCTTGTGTGTTTGCATTGGTACCAGCTCCTTGGTGGTCTCTCGGATTCGAAATCGGGGGCATTACAATGAGGTTGTGAACACCATCTCTGAAGATTGACCACTGGCTTATTAGTTTATGTCTCTCTATTCTTGACTCCTCTGTTTTATCAGGAATCCCCTTCTCCCCAGTTATCACTGAAATGATGAAAAGCAGTGGGAAATCACACCGAAATTTGGAAAAAGCTGCCATTGGTCTCAGAGACTTAGGAGCTTCTGTAGGGGTTGGTGCAAGCAAGAGCAGATTCCAAGAAGTGTCCACAGATGCTTAAGTCACCACACAGAGAGAAAAAGCGGAATGGACCCTCACTGAAACGTAGCATGCTCCAAGCTTTGGCAGAAGGCACTCTTTTGCACACACGTTACAAGTAGGGGTCACACAGGCACTGTGCTGAATGTGAGGGACAAGGTGGGGACCAAGACAGACAGGACCCCGCCCTCAGACAGCTTACATTCTAGTAGGAGAGATGCACAAGAAACAAGTGCGATAAATGACATGAACGAAATAAACTAGGGTGAGCGCATAGAAACTGGAGAGGAATTAATTGAGATACATGGTGGTTGGTTTATCTTGCTGAAAAGGTCCCAACTTCAGCACACAGCAGATTTCAGGAGCCATCATTTTTAACGATTTATCACATCTTGCAAAGAATTTTCTCCTGTCACGTTTTGGACAACTCTTGCTGCCAATGGTAGGAGTGATAGGAGAGGGGTTCGGGAATAGAATTCTGTGAAATGCTCACACCCTGAGGCTACACCTGATTCCCTGGCTCAGAGCCCCTGGGAGACAAGGCAAGATGAGCCACTGGGAAGATTGCAATTTAATAGAATGTGCATATGGCTCTGGTTTCCATCAGAGCAACACCCATTCCTCATTCTGAGGACATTCTGCTACAGCCTCGCTCAGCAAGAATGCTCCACCCAAATCCCTCCCAGGGGTTTTTCGAAGGGAACCAAAAGTCACACAGAGCTGGGATTGTAAAGCTGGGATCTCCTTTTGTTTTTTGGTGTTTTTTTTTTAAGATTTTATTTATTTATTTATTTGACAGAGAGACACAACTAGAGAGGGAACACAAGCAGGGGGAGTGAGAGAGGGAGAAGCAGGCTTCCCACTGAGTAGGGAGTCCGATGTGGGGCTTGATCCCAGGACTCTGTGACCATGACCTGAGCTGAAGGCAGCGCTTAACAACTGAGCCACCCAGGCACCCCAAAGCTGGGATCTTAACATGCAGAGCTGGGATCCCAATACAGTTTCCTCCCAGAGTCAATGCGGCACTGAGCAAAGCATGGGCTCCTCAACAGTGGGCTTTGACCCATGCAACCCTACTAGTTAGAGGAGAAGAAACCCCAAGTTAACTCCAGGGACAAAGATCCCCACTGTGTTTGCCCCATTCAGAGGTCTCCGCTCCCCAAGCATCTAGGGCCAAAATGGGCTTTTGGAAAGTGGCTGTTTATTAGATAGGCTGAGCTAAGCAACCATGACCAAAAGACCCAAAGACATGCATTGGTTCAAACATAAGAAACATTTCTTGGGCGCCTGGGTGGCTCAGTGGGTTAAAGCCTCTGCCTTCAGCTCAGGTCATGATCTCAGGGTCCTGGGATGGAGGCCCGCATTGGGCTCTCTGATTAGCAGGGAGCCTGCTTCCTCCTCTCTCTCTGCCTGCCTCTCTGCCAGCTTGTGATCTCTCTGTCAAATAAATAAAATCTTAAAAAAGAGAGAAACATTTCTTTCTCATTCATATAACAGACTGCAGCATGTGCTCTTAGTTGATGGGTGGCTCTTTCCCATATTCAGGGATTCAGTCTGTTGTTCTAACATAGCCTAGGGGTCATCTATATCTTGCTAGCAGAAGGGGAAAGACAATTCTTGGAAGCCTCAGCTTGCAATCTCTGAAGGTCACATTCTGTTGGTGAAAACTAGTCACATGGTCATACTGAACTGCAAAGGAGGCTGGGAAGTGTAGCCTAATCTTGCACTTTGGTGTAACCCTCCTCTCCACGCCATGACTACAAAAAGAGAGAAAGATTTTGTGGGGAGAAAAGTATGACTTCTTGGGGCGCCTGGGTGGCTCAGTTGGTTAAGCGACTGTCTTCGGCTCAGGTCATGATCCTGGAGACCCGGGATTGAGTCCCACATCGGGCTCCCTGCTTGGCGGGAGGCCTGCTTCTCCCTCTCTCACTCCCCCTGCTTGTGTTCCCTCTCTGGCTGTGTTTCTCTCTGTCAGATAAATAAGATCTTAAAAAAAAAAAAAGTTTAACTTTTTGAGAGGACTACATGTTAGGTACTCCAGTGTTTGGACTCTAATTCTAGACCAAAATTTCTTAATTTTGACACGTTGGACATTTTAGACTGGATAATTCTTTGGGGATGGGAGGGAGACTGCCCTGTGCATTGTAGGGTGCTTAGCAGCTTCCTTGGCCTCTCCCCACCTGATGCCAGCCCATAGCATCCCTTCCCCACTTCTCCCAGACCCGGCCTTGATATCAAAAATGTCTCCAGACATGGCCAGATATCTCTGGGGCACAAAATCACCCCCAACTAAGAATCATTATTTAAGACAATGAGAACAAGGGTCAGAATCTTCTGCCAACCAGGGACAAAAAGCAGGGAAATAACCTGCCCACACTTTGTCACTTGGAAAACTCATCGAGTTGCTGCTCGTTTTTGCTCACAAAATTGACAGACAGCTTAGCTGAGGTGCTGACTTAAAGTGGTAGAAGGAACTGAGTCATAGAAACCCTAGCCCTCAGACTCTCCCAGCCCAGGATGCAAATCATGTTGGAGATCCAGCAGGTGCCTGTCGCAGCCAGAGCAGCACATACAGACATGCTCTGGTAAGTCTTTTCACTTCTCTGAATACAGATCTCAAAACCATACCAGCTTGTCTACAAGAACACACTTTCTGAGTTATTTGGTGCAGATTCTCTGAAATTTCTGTGACAGATAAGGATTGTTTTTGTTTTTTGGCATCTCGCCTAAATGAGACAATGTGTGTAAGCATCTGGCGAGTTCTTCTTTTGTATGGACATGGCAAACAAGAGGGAAATACCTAAGAAGGGTATTCGTTTTCAGGAAACAGGTTGTCCTGGAGAAACTGGTGAGAATTCCTTGCAGCCGGGTAAAAACAGGAAGTGCTGTCATTCAGCAAAGCATTGAGGATGCCAGTAGTTTGCTTTATCTTCTGGCAACCCAACAGTGAAGTTCTGACTTCTCAGGAAACAGCTTTTCTGGCTACAGCGGATGGGTATTCCTTCACATTCCATAAGGATCTTTGGGAAGAGTGGGAAGAGCTTCAGCGTTTGGGCAGGAGTCCCTGACAATGAACTCCAGGTGTGTGTGTAGCTGGCAATATGATGTATTCATTTCCTGATTCACTGGCGGTATGCAAGGTGCTTGAACCCAAAGTGAAGATGGTTATGTCTTTTTAATTTTGTTTATTTATGGCATTGATAGTGAGAGGGAACACAAGCAGGGGGAGCTAGAGAGGAAGAAGCAGGCTCCCCTTTGAGCAGGGAGCCCGATGTGGGACTCAATCCTGTGACCTCAGGATCATGACTTGATCTTTTATTTTAAAGCTACTTAAGACAAGATACAAGGTCATAAGCAATAGAGCTCAATTTGAAACAGGGTGAGAAAAAGGAATTGAGAAATGTTCTCTGGTGCCGGAGTGACACAGAGTAACAGGTTTATGTCAGATCACAAACTGAGATTTGTGTGCAAATAGCTAAGTACTCCTTCCAATTATGAGCAATTTGGGTCTGAATAAGCATTTGAAAATTCACAGACCCATGTGTATTATTCTTTCTGGGCAGGCCTGAAAACATTAGACTTTTGGCTATGTACCAGTTGCTAGGTAGTCTGGAAACAGCAATGAACCAATAGGATCATTGATCTTCTGTTGCCACATCATTATTCTCATTCCAGTGTGATGGAGTCAGTCCCCTGCTCGGCACTTCCCGGAGCCTACAAGGCCCAGAAGCCATCTGTGGCTTCTTTCTGAGCCTCCTCTGGCTGCTGGTGCAGACCTCCTCAGCCGCCTAGAACCAGGAGAGCCAAGTGCAAGGCCGTGAATATTCCAGGACATGTCAGGCCCCCAGCATTGCTCAGATGTCTCTCTCCTGAACCCCGAAAGCTTGATGGCTGCTTTTTTGGGGCTTCAGGATTTGGGTCACATGTTACACTTTCTAGAAAGCCTTCCTGACTTTTACTGTGGCCACCCGAGAAGAATTGGCCACTCTCTCCCCTGTGCCCCTCATGTCATCGATAGGCCTTATCACTCAGAATCTGTTTGCACTTTATTTCACACATTGTTTGGATGTCTGACTCACCCCTCCTCTGAGGGCAGGGCCAGTGTCTAACTAGCTCTTCTTGGGAGCAATAGTGCCTAACAGAGGATCCGGAGAATTATTGAACAGAGAAAAGAAAAGTAAGTTCTGTCATGTGGCTTTTCTTTCTTTTTTTTTAAATTGTGGTGAAATATGCATAACATAAAATTCACCATCTTCATCACCATCCTCCTCCAGAGCTCTTTTCATCTTGTAAAACCCAAACTCTGCACCTGTTACACACACTACCTCCCCATTCCTCTCCCCTCTCAGCTTCTGACAACCACCTTTCTACTGCTTGTCTCTGAATCTGACAGATCCGTATTCTGGGTACCTCATATACGGGGAAGCGAGTCCTACTGTCTCTTTGGGAGTGGCTTCTTTCACTGAGCATCTGGGTTGTACCAGGTGTCAGAATTTCCTTCCTTTTGAAGGCTGAATAATACTGCATTGTGTGTGTATACCACATTTTGTTTATCTATTCATACATCGAGGGACACCTGGGTTGCTTCCATAATTTGGCTATTATGAACATAAGCCTACAAATACCTGTTCGAGTCTCTGCTTTTGGTTTTGTTGGGGATATACCTAGACATGGAGTTGCTGGATCCTATGGTAACTCTGCGTTTATTAATTTATTAAAATAACAGACACACTGTTCCAGGCCAGCAGTTTGCACACAGGCTTTCACTAAATGCTCCTGGTAATTCTTTTTTTTTAAAGATTTTATTTATTTATTTGACAGAGAGAGAAATCACAAATAGGCAGAGAGACAGGCAGAGAAAGACGGGGAAGCAGGCTCCCTGCTGAGCAGAGAGCCCGATGTGGGACTCGATCCCAGGACCCTGAGATCATGATCTGAGCTGAAGGCAGAGGTTTAACCCTCTGAGCCACCCAGGCGTCCACTCCTGATAATTCTAGTTTGGAGAATAATTACTTTTCCTTTCTCAAGGGATGAGATAAATGAAAGCAATTGCCCAGTTTCATAAAGCCAACCAGTGACAGAGTTGGGATTGTGACTCAGACACTTAGCTCCCCAAATCCACGTTTTTGAGTCCTATGCCCTGTTTGATTTTCTCCCAGAAGGGTGGTCGGCTCCCTTGCTCTTGTGGAGGAAGGCCCTGACTTGGATTGGGGAAAAGGAACTTCCTGAAGAAGAGACATCCTACTTGCAGGTGATCACCATGGTCAGCTATTTGTGACTAGCTTTACCCCAGTCCTTCACAGGCTTGGATTTTCTGCAGTGAGACTCTAACACACATCTCAGTATTCTGTATCCTAGGACAAGATGACCTAATAAACTCATAGTCAAGTTTGGTGATTATAAAATCACTGAAGAACAACTTGGTTGCTGGGCATTCCTCTGAAGTAATGACTTAACATGGGAGATCATTTAAATCTGGTTGAGATCGCTCTGATTGTGTTACCCGAGATCTCTCGGTTCCAGGCATGAAAGAGTCAGTTCATAATCTAATAAGTCGTTCAGAAATAATCTACCTGTGAGAAGCCTTACCTATCTATCTCATCAAAGATCTTGCAACTTATTAAACCATCTGGTAAATGGTGGGTTATCAACTCACACCTGGATATAGGTGTGCATCCATAGAGCCCAAACTGCCCTTCCCTGCACGGTAGCCACTAGACATGAAAACCCAGGGCAGAGAAGAAAGGCAAGGGAGAAGACAGAGCCCATGCTTGAAGGTACTTCCTGTGCTCCAAACATACAGTAGTGACACATACAATATGGAAACAGAAAACCCCAAATACCTGGGTAAATTCAAAGACAGGATGAATGCTTGAAGATGGAAAAGATCAAGCAGAAAAGAGACGAACTGTTCCGAGAGCGGAAATGTAAAGCAGAGAGTGAACCGCAGCCCTGGGTTAGTTGTGTTCTGGTTGGAAGTCAGCGGGAATGACTGGGAGTTTGAATCCAGTGGGATGAAGAGAACTGAAAATGTTCCACATAAGGCTCACTGCTGGAAGTGAGAGGCAAAATAGGTCATGAAAGGAAGCTGGGGAAAAATAAACAGCTCTGTCTGATGGCCACCTGGGGAGATGGCATTTCATAAGCTGCAAGACTGGAATGTAGGAAGTCGGAGACAGGCTTCACGACCAAATCACTGGTTGGCACAGGACCTGATTTTGCGTGACTCTTAAGACCATGGTGTCATGGTAAGACTACGGCTTGGCCTGGGGCAGGTGGGAGCACCTGTAAGACCACTACGTGGGTGGAAACGTGAGCACAGAATAAGAGAGAAAAAAATAAAAACAAAAACTTTCCATGAAAATAAGAAATTGGAATGTGAATCCACTTCAAATTCACACTCTGGAACAGACTGATAAATACTTCAAAATAAGTACATGTGGCATGCTCAGAGATACAAAAAGGAATAATTTCTGTTTTTTGTTTTTTTTTTTTAAAGATTTTATTTATGTGACAGAGAGAAACACAGCCAGAGAGGGAACACAAGCAGGGGGAGTGAGAGAGGGAGAAGGAGGCTCCCCGCCGAGCAGAGAGACCGATGGGGGACTCAATCCCAGGTGTCCGGGATCATGACCTGAGCCGAAGGCAGTCGCTTAACCAACTGAGCCACCCAGGTGCCACCAACTTCTGTTTTTTTAAAAAAAGTGTAAGAACTTATTTAAAAAGCAATCAGGAGGCACCTGGCCGGCTGAGTCAGTGGAACATATGACTCTTGATCTCGGAGTTGTGAGTTCAAGCCCTATGTTGGGTGTAGAGATTACTTAAAAATAAAATCTTAAAAAAATGAAGTGAGCTTCTCATGGCTTAGGACCCTCTCAGGGCTTAGGACCACCTGCCTTTCTGTGGGACCAGTCTCCCTTGGATTCATGCCAGTTTCCCAGACAAGCCAAGACCTGCAGGAGACCTCAAAAAATGCAGATACACAATGATGAATGCACTTGGGAGATCTCTAACATTTTCTATCAGATTCATCTCCTTTTTTTTAAAGACTTATTTATTTTAGAGAGTATGTGAGCAGGGTGAGGGGCAGAGAGAGAGGGGAAAGAGAGAATTTCAAGCAGACTCCATGCCCAGTGGGGAGCCTGACTGCAGGGCTCGATCTCACAACCCTGAGATCATGACCTGAGCCAAAACCAAGAGTCAGATGCTTCCCCAACACGCCACCCAGGTGCCTCCATCTGATTCATCTTCTGTGTGGGTCTGAGCATACTGCTCAACCCACAACCTTTTTTTTTTTTTTCACATCACATTATCAGGCTTTGTTGGTCTTTCCCTAAACTCGTTGCTTCAGCAGTATATCTAGAGTAGCCTACAAAATTTCTGAAATTCATCTCAGTGAGAAAAAACCCTCCAAATATATGTGTGAAAAAATAAGGTAACTTCCAGTTCCTTCCTACCCTTGGGCTATTCCTCTTGTACCAGGAGACTTGGAAGGAGGAGCATTGTGCATTTCTAGATTCCTCCTGAGAGTCAAAGGCCAGAAGCAGGTATGAGTGCACGACTGTATCATGTAATAGAAACTATATATAATGCATATTGAAGGTGAGTGCTCCAAAATTATTTTTACTAATAAAATGTCTGCTCAAAAAATCTGAAGACCACTTCTCTAAACATTGGACTCATGTGGTGGCAATGCATTTGCTGGCTGTGGACAAATCATTCAGTTGGAAGATGCCTTCTTATCCCGGCCTTTGGTTTCTCTTCCTCCAGCACAGTATGTGATGCCTGACTCCAGACAGTGAAGTCGGTTTCTGCGAACAAGTGGAAACCTCAGGGAGCTGCGGAACAGTCATGAGCTACACGCTCAGGTCGTTTGTTTCTCCGTGATGAGCATGTGCAAATCCTGTTGTGAAAATACGTCTCTAAGATAGAATAAAGCCTTTAGTCTTATGACCTTATAGAAGTGTAATTCTAGTCACGTTTTTGCCTGCATTTCGATCTTGCAAAGGTTGAATCTGGATGACTGGGTTCTTTAAAGGCCCATGAGCTTTACTGCTGCTGTACCAACACAGTTCTGCTATAACGGGGACTTGAGTTCTGAAAACACTGCGCGCGAGAGGACTGGTTGGGAGACTGCTCTCTGAAACTTTGTTGGTGACGTATATGTTTCCCTCTGATTTATTTAACTTTGCCTGGAAGCATACTATAGAGGAAAATATCTGAGGATTTCTCACATTTGATACTATATTATTTTATTTTATTATTTTTAAAGATTTTATTCATCAGAGAGAGAGAGAGCGCACAAGCAGGGAGAGGCAGAGGGAGAAGGAGGCTCCCCGAGGAGCAAGGATCCTGATGCAGGACTTGATCCCAGGATGCTGCGATCGTGACCCAAGCTGAAGGCAGATGCTTAACTGACTCAGCCACCGAGGCGTCCCTATTTTATTTTATTTAAAGATTTCATTTATTTTATTTTTTAAAAGGTTTCTTTATTTATTTGAGTGAGTGTGAGCTGGAGAAGGGGCAGAGAAAGAATCTCAAGCAGACTCCCACTGAGTTAGTGGAGACCTACTCAGGATTTGATCCCACAACCCTGAGATCATGACCTGAGCAGAAATCGAGAGTTGGATGCTTAACCACTTAACCATCTGAGCCACCAGGCACCCCTAAAGATTTTATTTTTAAGTAAACGTCTGCCTTTGGCTCAGGTCATGATCTCAAGGTCCTGGGATTGAGCTCCAAGTAGGCTCCCTGCTCAGTGGGAAGCCTGCTTCTCCCTCTGCCTGCTTCTCCCTCTACTTGTGCTCTGTCACATAAATAAATAAAATCTTAAAAAAAAAAAGTAATCTTTACACCCTCTGTGGGGCCCAAAATCTCAGCCCCTGCTCCACTGACTGAGCTAGCCAGGTCCCCTCAATACCATTTTAAAAGTTCCTTCCACCATATATTATATGATGATAAGCAATGGATATGAATTATTCCTCAGATATGTGAATTATTCTTCAGTTATGAATCTTGGCTGAAGGCTTTTTTAAAAAAATATTTTTATTTATTTATTTGACAGAGAGAGCTCAAGTAGGGGGAGTGGCGGAGCTCCTGGGTGGCTCAGTTGGTTAAGCTACTGCCTTCGGCTCAGGTCATGATCCTGCGGTCTCAGGATGGAATCCCACATCGGGGCTCCCTGCTCAGTAGGGAGTTTGCTTCTCCCTCTGACCTTCTTCCCTCCTACTCTCTCTCATTCTCTCTCTCTCCCAAATAAATAAATAAAATCTTTAAAAAACAAAAGAAGTAGGGGGAGTGGCAGGCTGAGTGAGAGGGAGAAGCAGGTTTCCCTCTAAGGAGAGAGCCTGATGTGGGGCTCGATCCCAGGACCCTGGGATCATGACCCAAGCCCAAGGGAGACATCTAACCAACTGAGCCACTCAGGTGCCGCAGTGGCTGAAGGCTTTTGCTCATACTTCTTGGGATTTCTCTCTAGTACAAAATTTTTTAGGTCAAACTGGATATAAGTGATCATGCCAGTGTCTGCACCTTAATTAATTGTTATTGATACAAAGTAGATCAGCCAAATAACATTTCAATACTTAGAGTAAAATCTCTGGAGTCTCATAGCACCCAAGATTTCTTTTAAAGTTTTTATTTATTTACTTGAGAGAGAGCAAGCAGGGGTGGGGGGCAGAGGGAGAGGGAGAAGCAGGCTCCCCGCTGACCAGGGAGCCTGACCGGGGACTTGATCCCAGGATCCTGAGATCATGACCCGAGCTGAAGGCAGACACTTAACCAACTGAGCCGCTTGGGCATCCTTAAGATTTATTTTCTTCCTTTACCTGAGATATTGCTCTGCTTTACTACAAGCAGAATTTCTAAGTTATTATTTACCTCTCATCACCTTCAGTTTCTTATCAATTAACTAAAAACAAAAATCCTTGAAATCATATGAGTAGGTTAGAAAAGGAAAAGTGGGGGCACCTGGGTGGCTCAGTTGGTTGAGCGACTGCCTTCAGCTCAGGTCATGATCCCGGAGACCCAGGATCAAGCCCCACGTCGGGCTGCCAGCTCGGCGGGAAGCCTGCTTCTCCCTCGCTCACTCCCCCTGCTTGTGTTCCCTTTCTGGCTGTGTTTCTCTCTGTCAAATAAATAAAATCTTAAAAAAAAAAAAAAAAGAAAAGAAAAGGAAAAGTGTGTGTGGGGGGGAATTCCTAAAAATAAGTCGTCCTCTTCATTGACCTGGAAACATAAATACCTCTTGTGAATGGAAATGCTTAAACCAAACAATTTTTTCCACAGCATTTCATGTCTCTGGAAGGTTTCACGATCAGCAAGAGGACAATTTTATTCCAAGATTAGTTGTAGCCCATTTATTTGATGAAATAATTGGCAGTAACATGAAAATCACATATTCTGGTTCTTTTCTTAAGAAGATTGTGTTTACTTGAATATTTATTGAGTTGGCAGTTACAAGATGCCTCGTGTCTCTGAGTTAGAAACAGAGCAGCTGGGCGCCTGGGTCACCCAGAGGGTTAAAACCTCTGCCTTCGGCTCAGGTCATGATCTCGGGGTCCTGGGATCGAGGCCCACATCAGGCTCTCTGCTTGGCAGGGAGCTTGCTTCCTCCTCTTTCTCTGCCTGCCTTTCTGCCTACTTGTGATCTCTATTTCTGTCAAATAAATAAATAAAAATCTTAAAAGTAAAAGAAAGAAACGGAGCAGCTGCTCAGGAGGACAGCTTCCCCCTGCTTGAGCTTATCAGAAATGTCTCTCTGGGGGGTCCTAAAGAAGGTACGGATAAACAACACACAGAATAACATTGTTTCAATAAAAAACGACAGTCATTTCCCAGGCCCAAGTCTTCTTGCCTGCCTGGATGCTTGGAGGATGTGATGCCAGATTCAGTCCAGGGAAAGTCGTCCCACAAGGGGTCAAAGCAATTTGGTCAAAGAATGTAAGTGTTCGGTGGACTGTCAAATATTAGTAAAAATCAGAGAAATAGATGGAATGCATATCCTTTTGGCGCAGCTCTCGAAAAATTATTTCTGGAGACAAAAATCTATGATAAGAGTCAGGCAGCTGAGAAGGAAGAAGGAGGAAGGTATAAACTCGTGGAGTGTGTGGGTGCAGCTCAGGGCTCGTGTGTAGTCCTTGTTGTGGGTCTCGCTGCCATTCTGCTGGAGGTGTTGGAGAAGGTGGCAGCTGGGAGGGAGTGGGGGGAAAAAACGTAAGATTTTTCTTTACTATGAATTTCCGATTGTTTAGGAAGGTGTGTACTTTGGTCAAAAGATTTCCTCCCAGTTTTGATGTTGGTGAGATCTTTATCTAGAGTGATTCTTTGATGGAATGTTACATTAGTTTCAGGTGTACAACATAGTGATTGGACAACTCTCCCCTATGCTGTGCTCACAAGTGTAGCTAACATCAGTCGATGCCCAATACTATTGCCATACTGTGGACTACAGTCCCTGTGCTGTGCCTTTGATCCCCATGACTTATCTGTCAATCCATAACTGGAATCTTGACCTTCCACTCCCTGTCACCCATTTTGTCCTAACCCCCTCTGACAACCACCAGTTTTTTTCTGCATGTATGGGCCTGTTTCTGCTTTTTTGTTGTTTGTTCATTTGTTGATTGCACATATAAGTGAAATCATATGGGATTTGTCTTTCTCTGTCAGACTTATTTCACTCAGCACAGTATCCTCTGGGTCCATCTAAGTTGTTGCAAATGGTAAGATTTTGTTCTTTTTCATGGTTGAGTACTATTCCATCACTCGCAGTGCGCACAGACATACATCTTCATCCATTCCTCTACTTTTGTTTTTTAAGATTTTATTCATTTATTTGACAGAGAGAGCATGAGCAAGCACAAGCAGGAGCAGAGGCAGAGGGAGAGGGAGAAGCAGGCTCCCAGCTGAGCAGGGAGCCCAATGTGGGGCTCGATCCCAGGACCCTGAGATCATGACCTGAACTGAAGGCAGACGCTTAATGCCTGAGCCACCCAGGCGCCCCCATTCCTCTCTTGATGGACACGAGTGGCTTCCATATGTTGGCTATAATGCTCTAATAAACATAGGGCTGCATATATCTCTTTAGATTAGTGTTTTCATTATCTTTCTGTAAGTCCCCAGTAGTGCAATTACTGGGTCTTATGATATTTCTGTTTTTAATTTTGGAGGACTCCATAATGTTTCTATGGGGGCTGTACCCTCTCTGACCTGGTCTTTAATAAGATGTCTACTTTGACAACTGTTCCGTGTTCAGGACGTCTGCAGAGCTGTCCTCCCATAACAGGACTCCTCTGGTGGCAATATGGGAAGAGCTATGAGTAAGGCTTTTCACAGTTATTACATTTATAAGGCGTCTCTTGGATATGAGCACTCCAACATAGAATAAATTCAATGCCCCACATGAAGGTTGTCTCACATGTAATGCATTCATAAAGTTTTCCCCATTGTAAATTTCTTAATGTTCAAATAGGATTTTTTCAGCATGGAGAGACATCCTACATTCATGGTATTCACAGCTTTCTCCTAGTTTGGATTCTCTGATGGAAGGTAAGAGGTGATCTTCTAGACCATCCCCGCTATTTAGTATTCAGATAGCCTCTCTCCATATAAGTTCTCTGTTCGTGTTAAGGGGTGATCTAGGGCTGAGGCATTCCCTCCATTCTTCTTTTTTCTTTTTTTTTAAATATTTTATTTATTTGAAAAAAATTGTTTATTTGAGAGAGAGTATATGCAGGGCCAGAGGGAGAAGGAGAGAGTAAATCTCAAGCAGACTCCCCGCTGAGCACAGTCTGACCAAGAGATCAGGACCTGAGCTGAAATCAAGAGTCCAACACTTAACTGACTGAGCCACCCAGGCGCCCCTATTCCCACAATTCTTATACTTGTTTTTGGATCATACATTCCAGTATGATTTCTCTGATAATGCGTGAGAGATGAGCTTTGGCTGAAAGCCCTTCCTTATCCCTTATATTCAAACGGATCCTTGCTTGTTTGAATCCTGTGACACGGAGTAAGGTGTGTATTTTGCTTGGAAGATTTCTGCATATTTTGCACTGAAAAGATTTTTCTGCAGAACAAATATTCTGATGCTGAATAAAATATGAAAACAAGTATTTTCCACATTCGTGACAATCATAGGATTTGATAATTTGCTAGGACAGCTCACAGAAACTCAGGGAACCCTTTACTTATGTTTACTGGTTTATTATGAAGAGTCCAACTCAGGAACAACCAAATGGAAGACATTGATACATGGGGGAAGGTATGGAGATGGGGTGCAGAGCTTCCATGCCCTCTCCGGGGGGCATGCTACTTTCCCAGCACCTCAGTGTTAGGGATCTCAGAACCCCTGTTGTTTAGGGTTTTTTATGCAGGCTTTCCAGGATTCACTAAGTCATTGGCCATTGGTGGTTAAGTCAACTCCCAGTGCCTCTCTCCTCCCCAGAGGTCTGGGGTTGAAGCTGAAAATTCCAACCCTCTAATCACATGATTGGTTCTTCTGGCAACCAGCACCCCCTTTTCTTAGGGGCTTTCCAAAAGTGACCTAATTAACATAAATCCTGGAGTTATTATGAATAACAAAAAACCCTCTTTTCACCTTTATAGCTCACAAAGTGCAAATACAAAAGAGGATGCAAAGGTGGGGAAATTACGAGGATTTTAGGAACTTTGGCCAGGAGCTGGAATGAAGCCCAAGTATTTTTTTTATATTAAATGTTTTCTTTTTTAAGATTTTATTTATTTGACAGAGAGATAGATCAAGGCAGAGAGGCAGGCAGAGAGAGAGGGTGAAGCAGGCTCTCCGCCGAGCAGAGAGCCTGACGTGGGCCTCAGGCTTAACCCACTGAGCCACCCAGGTGCCCCTAAGCTCAAGTATTTCTAATGATCTCCCAATACCACAGACACCGTTTGTATTTAACATCATATCGTTGCCTGTGGCCAGGAGGCTAGCTGGAGCAGTGACATTCGGCTGCCAGCAGGCCACTGTGGACAGATCTGTCACCAGGACTCTGAGGACAGGAGAGGGACGGCCATCATAAGAGGTGAGAAGATGCTCCGTTCTGGGGCTGGACCGGTCCAGGGGAAGTGGTATTCATAAACCTTGGAAATGAGGCTAAATTCAGTTTCCAAATCAACAAATTAGCCATATTCCTTATGCTTTTTTCTGATTTGGTAGCAGCCGTCATCTGAGCCGTCATCTGAGCCGTCAAGTCTTTACCCACTCACTGACAGAGACTTGAACACAGCTACTCCTCCTCAATGCTGCTGATTTTTATTTGCTTTGACTTTTTTAAGTAATCAGAGACATTTTCCCTGAATGCCCTAAACTTGGCAAAAAAAAATTTTTTTTTTTACAGACATAAAGCTATGTTTTCTTCTCTTAGGTGAGGAGTGATTGGTTAAAATATTTCCACCCTGGGACACTTGGGTGGCTCAGGTAGGTTGACAGACTCTTAGTTTTGGTTCAGGTCACGATCTCAGAGTAGTGGTAAGATTGAGCCCCGCATAGGGCTTCAAACTCTTAAAAATTGCAAGAGAGTACATAACTTTAAAAATGTTGGGGGAGGAATGCCTGGGTGGATTAGTTGGTTAAGGGTCAGACTCTTGGTTTTGGCTCAGATCACGATCTCAGGGTCCTGAAATGGAGCCCTGCCTGAACCTCAGCATTCAGTGGACAGAGTGGGCTTGAGATTCTTTCCTTTTCCCTCTGTCCTTCCCCTCTGTTCCTCCCTTTGCTCACATGCACCCATGCTCTCTCTTTCTCAGATAAATAAATAAAATATTTTTTTTTAAAATTATTTATTTGACAGAGAGTGAGGTCACAGGTAAGCAGAGAGGCAGGCAGAGAGAGAGGAAGAAGCAGGCTCCCTGCTGAGCAGAGAGCCTGATGTGGGCCTTGATCCCAGGACCCTGAGATCATGACCTGAGCCGAAGGCAGAGGCTTTAACCCACTGAGCCACCCAGGTGCGCAAATAAATAAAATCTTTTTTTTTTTTTTTAAGATTTTATTTATTTATTTGACAGAGAGAAACACAGCGAGAGAGGGAACACAAGCAGGGGGAGTGAGAGAGGGAGATGCAGGCTTCCTCCGGGATCATGACCTGAGCCGAAGGCAGTCGCTTAACCAACTGAGCCACCCAGGTGCCCCAATAAATAAAATCTTTAAAAAAATGTTGGGGGTGTGAGTGGCTCACTTGATAGAGCCTATGACTCTAAGGGTCACGATATCAAGCCCCCTCTTGGGTGTAGCAATGACTTAAAGATTTTTTTTTTTTTAAATGTTGGTGGGGAAAAAAGGGTAGATTTTCTCTCTCAGTTTGGAACAGTAAAGGCTGGGGGAACTGAATAAGAGGGAGAACTTGTGAGTTGGGTGGGTAGGTATTGAATTCCTTATTTCCCTGAAAGGAGCATTAAAAGTTAATGATTTTGTACTTTTGATAATAGAGTAATTTCTATGTGTTTGTTCAAAGCTTTTGTTTTTATAAAAGAAATACATTTCGGGGCGCCTGGGTGGCTCAGTTGGTTGCGCGACTGCCTTGGCTCAGGTTATGATCCCGGAGACCCTGGATCGAGTCCCACATCGGGCTCCCTGCTCGGCAGGAAGCCTGCTTCTCCATCTCTCACTCCCCCTGCTTGTGTTCCCTCTCTGGCTGTGTTTCTCTCTGTCAGATAAATAAAAAATCTTAAAAAAAAAAAAAGAAATACATTTCTAAGAAAGTAAAAATTCAAACAGCTAAAAAGGGTTTAAATGAAATTGCAAATTATGCAATTGTAGGAGTAGTGTAATCATATTCTTTAAATTGTCTCTATTGGGGCGCCTGGGTGGCTCAGAGGGGTAAAGCCTCTGCCTTGGGCTCAGGTCATGATCTCACGGTCCTGGGATGGAGGCCCACATCCACATCGGGCTCTCTGCTCAGCAGGGAGCCTGCTTCCCCCTCTTTCTCTGCCTGCCTCTCTGCCTATTTGTGATCGCTCTCTCTCTCAAATAAATAAATAAAATCTTTAAAAATAAAATATAAATTGTCTTTATTATTAGTGATTTTTTATCTGCTTATTTTATGAGTGCCTTAGAGGCCTGTGGTCATGACTGAGAATTTGTTTCTCTTCTCAGTTTTGACTTTTTGCTTTGTATATCTTGAGGTTATGTTAACCTCATTTCAAATTCAAAATTTTTATATCTTTCTGGCAAATTAATCCTTACATCACTATGAAATATCGCTGTTCATTTCTAATAATACTTGCTGCCTTAAAATCTTTCATCTGATATTAATACAGTGACATCAACTTTCTTTTGATTAGTGTTTGCATGCTATATCTTTCTCTGCTTTTTTATGTCTGTATTTTTTATTTTATTTTTTTTTGAAGTAAGCTCTGTCTAGCATGGGGCTTCAACTCATGACCCCTCCCCACTCCTCCCCCTCCCCACCCCCTAGATCAAGAGTTGCCTGCTCTACCAACTGAGCCAGCCAGGCACCCTTGTGTCCCTATTTTAAAGTGTATCTTTTGAAAATGGAATAATTTTTAAAAAATTCCAGCCTGACAATCTTTGACTTTGTCTTGAAATATTTATTCCATTTATATATTGATGTAATTATAGATGTGTTTGGGTTTCAACCTACCTTCTTGCTATTTGTTTTGTACTTGTCTCATCAAATTTGTTTCTTTTTCTCTCCTTTCTTGCCCCCTTTTATTTATTCTTTTCAAAGATTGTATTTATTTATTTGACAGAGAGATACACAGCTTGAGAGGGAACACAAGCATGGGGAGTGAGAGAGGGAGAAGCAGGCTTCCCGCTGAGCAGGGAGCAGATGCAGGGCTCAATCCTGGGACTTCAGGACCCTGACCTGAGCCCAAGGCAGACGCCCAACAACTGAGCCACCCAGGCGCCCCTCTTGCCCCCTTTTAGAAACAAACCAAATGTCTATCATTAAAGGACTAGTTGAATGCATTATAGTACCTCCAAACAGTGGGGTATATGCAACTGTAGAAATAAGAAAGAGAACTACCTCTGTGATCACGAGGAGCTGTCTGTCTGTCTATGTGTTTAATTGGACACTTATGTGAATGAGCCACCCAGGTAACCCAGGATATATTTTTATGTGGAAGAGGTGGTGAGACATGTATATACAGTAAGTTACAGTTGGAAAAAGAGTGGGGGCAATATGAATATCTATGCACTCATTTCCTTACATTAAAAAATGGAAGAGTAAATAAAAAACTTTTTATTTATTTTTATTTTTTATTTTTTTAAAGATTTTATTTATTCATTTGACAGAGAGAAACATAGCCAGAGACGGAACACAAGCAGGGGGGGTGAGAGAGGGAGAAGCAGGCCTCCCGCTGAGCAGGCAGCTGGATGTGGGGCTTGATCCCAGGTCTCCGGGACCATGACCCGAGCCGAAAGCAGTCGCCCAACCAATTGAGCCACTCAGGCGCCCCAATAAAAAAACTTTTTAAAGGGTTAGCTTTTGGGGAGGAGTTGACACTCCCTTGTACCCAGATTGTGGTTTCTAAATACCAGCTCCCACTAAAAGGAACCAGGGCTCCTTAAGAGATGGTGAAATCCAGGTTAGGGACAGGAAGTGTGCAAGATGAACCTGGTATATCTTATCATTTCAGAAAACAAACATATCAGAGATATGTTATGTTAAAGTTATGTAAGGGTGCCTGGGTGGCTCAGTGGGTTAAAGCCTCTGCCTTCAGCTCAGGTCATGATCTCAGGGTCCTGGGATCGAGGCCTGCATAGGGCTCTCTGCTCTGCGGGGAGCCTGCTTCTTCCACTCTCTCTGCCTGCCTCTCGGCCTACTTGTGATCCTCTCTGTCAAATAAATAAAATATATATTTTTTAAAGTTATGTTAAAGGGTTATGTTAAAGTTATGCTATGTTAAAGGGTTCAGGAACCAACCTATAAAGACTTTATAGGAACAACCTATAAAGGTGGGATAATCTGAACATCAATAACCATATTCACTGTAATAAATTTGAAATACATTAAATAGTTAAAATGCATAAACTCCATAACTCTTAGCAAGCAAACCACTGAATAATCGAAAACCTCATTGGTCACCTTTGGAGTATCCTAGGGAATGAACCATTCCCCAGGGCAGCCCAATAGTTGATGGGAAGTTTCTTTTTATAGGAATAACTCAATTTATAAATGAAGGAATTACAATTTATAGACTATTATTATTGTGCAACTCCTAATGAATTAGTAGATCTAGCTAGTGATGATCAATAGGTGCCTACATCATAAAAAGAAAAATCCAGACATTATGTGCTTTCTGATAGAATACAAACCCTCTATGAAGAATTTTTGCCAAAAAAAATTGAACTTGAGTGGGATCAAGCCTCTTGTGTTATCATTTTATAGGAAATACATGAAAGCAGAACATTAAACTATCTTCCCAGTTAACAAGCAAAATCAGGATTGTAGGAAAATTTACAGGACAAAAGACCCAGTTTCTCCAAGAAATATATTGAAAGAAATAAAAGTGCCAGGGGGGATTTTAGATTGAAGAAGAGACTTAACTGACCTACCGATTAAGTTCAAATTGTAGAACTTATTTGGGTCCTCCTGACTCAAACTGTGAAAAATGCAAAGAAATGGGGCGCCTGGGTGGCTCAGTTGGTTAAGCGACTGCCTTCAGCTCAGGTCATGATCCCGGAGATCCGGGATCGAGTCACACATCGGGCTCCCTGCTCGGCGGGAAGCCTGCTTCTCTCTCTCTCACTTGCCTTGCTTGTGTTCCCTCTCTCGCTGTGTTTCTCTCTGTCAAATAAATAAAATCTTTTTTAAAAAATGCAAAGAAATTTACATCAGGTGGGAAAATCTCAACAATTTACTTGATAATATTAGGACTTTTTATTTAATTTGTAGTGGGCTCTAGGACCAAGATGGTGGGGGTTGGACTTAGGGCCTGGAGATCAAGAGTCGTATTCTCTACCACTGAGCCAGCCGGGGCGCTCCAGGACTTACTTTTTTTTTTTTTTTTTTTTTAAGGCAATAAGTCACTGTGTTTAAAAAGAGTCCTCTTTAGAAATGCAAAGTGAAGTGTTCATAGATAAAATAACCTGATGGTGAGATGTGCTTCCACGTAATGGGGGTGGTGTGTGTCGGTGGTGGAAATGTGGCGGGCTATAGATCGGAAGGGACAGGATGACCGTGGGAGCTGGGAGAAAGAACGAGGGTACACGTGGAGACCCATGAGAAGGCAGCGGCATTCTTGGAGGGAGAGGATGGTAGTTGTTATAATGGCCGCAAACGCAGATATATGAAGAAGCTTCATCAACAAGTCCTGTCCCTGAAAGCTGAGCTTCCTAAAGCAGCTCACTTGGAGGCGGCTTGGTGTGCACCTGAAGGGGCTTGCGGACATCTTCTCACCACTCAGCTCCCACCGCCGCTTCTCCTCCTCTTCAGCAGAGGGCGCTCAGGTGCGCTCCGATACGCGGGAGCGGGACCACTGTGACCGGGGGCATGGGCTGGCGCCTCGGAGGCTGCGGGCCACATTGCTTAGGAACCCTGGCGTGTCTGGTCCCGCCCAGTGCGCTGCAGTCCCTTTCAAGCCCCACGGCGGTCTTTTTCCTGAGCCTCCTCTGGGCTCCCGAATCTTAGCTCAGGGAGGGGCAACGCTTGCACTGAAGGCCGTTTGGGATGAGTTTTAGGTCTGAGCCCCACCTGCAAGAGGGGAGGCTTGGTCCTTTGACTATCACTTGCCACTCAGCCGGCTGGCCGCGGGTCTCCGGGGGCGGGCGAGGAGGGACCCATCCCGTCGCACAAGTTGACTTGCAGGCACTTGAGGTGGGAGGAAGCTGGACGTCGGTGAATAATACTGGGTTTCAAAGAGGACTCCTGCCCGAGACCCTGCGGTCTTGTTTAACTGAGTGCTCGAGCGAAGTTAGAGGAAAGGGATGCCCGAGTTACGGCGGTTAGGAACCAAACGCGAGCTTGAACCTACGTTCCTTTAAACAAGACTGGAAAAGGGGGACACGAACCTGGCGACTCCGGAAAGGGAAGACCTTCTCTTGGGCCGGCACAGGTAAACCTCTCATCCCACCTTCCACACCTGCGGGGTGTCTCCACGGATTGAGGACCGCAGGGTGCAGGCGCACCGGCGTGGCGTGCTCGGCAGAGGGCGCCATTGCTCGCCAGCGCTCTCAGCGCGGACTGCTTCTTCAGAACTAGGGTTCTGCTCTTAACCCGGACTTTGGGAGTTGTGCCTCCACTTCCCTTTCCTTTCCTGCTTCGGAGCGCTCCCGAATTGATCTTTACTTCCCGAGACTCTCCCCTCTCACACACACAATGAGCGTTGCTTTTACTACTTTGCCTAGTGTTGAGCTTAGCCAGTACACCTAAAGCCCCACCCTGTGGTGTAGATGGATAGCTGCCTAGCTTGTTCTGTAAAGGGTCAGTAAACATTTTAGGCTTTGCGGTTGTAGCAGGAAAGCAGCCAAAGGTAATACGTGACTATGGCTGTGTTCCAATAAAACTTTATTGACACTGAAACTTGAATTTCGTGTATCAGGAAATATTATTTTCCCCAACCATTTAAATGTATTCTACTCCAGTGTAAGATATGAATAAATATAGTATCCCAGGTGCAGTTTTTAATCGGCATACAGTGGAGTGAGATAATTACTTTTCATACTCTGGGTATAGATGTCTTTGGAATGACCTAAGATTTTTTTTCTTCAGGGAAAGATCTACTCTCTAAGCTTGAAACAGGCAACTTCATTTGGGTTTCTGTCTTCTCTACATAGAAGCTGTAAAGGTCCCCAAATTCTTGCTGGGAGGTTTCCAGTCTTACACACTGGTAAGGACAGTATTGGGAGAGGCGATAGGCCAAGGGCTGTGACCATCCCTACATCTTCCTGCTGGGTATCTGAGAATGCAAGTGTTTTTTTGTTTGTTTGTTTAGATTTTATTTTCAAGAAACTCAGCTAGAGAGGGAACACAAGCAGCGGGAGTGAAGAGAGGGAGAAGAGAAGCAGGCTTCCTGCCGAGCAGAGAGCCCGATGCGGGGCTCAATCCTGGGTCTCTGGGATCATGACCTGAGCCGAAGGCAGTCGCCCAACCAACTGAGCCACCCAGGTGCCCCAGGAATGCAAGGTCTTAATTGTTGTTCACCTGGGCCATTTCTCAGCCCTGTGTTTACAGCGAACAAACATGCAGGGTGTGGGTGGTGGCAGTGAGCATGTTTGCTTAAAATTCACTATAAAAGGAGCGATTACCCCAAGCTCAAGTGTTGCTTTCCTAATGCAGCCCATTGTTGGTGCTGGAATTCATCTAGACCAACCTGGGGTCACCCTCTTGCAAACTGCGGGTGGGGGTGCCAGTCAAGAGTAATTGGCTCAGATGTGAAGTGTGGCTGCTTTTGCCATTAGTAATACAGTTGTCTATGACCCAGGAGACTCATGTCTTCCCCATCTATAACATAACAAGAGGCTAATTTATCATCTTTTAAGGTAAAATCCCAGACCCTTTAAAGTTCTGGACATGCAAAAAAAAGGGGGGGCGGGTTTTTTCTGAGAATACAATCTTGATTATTGTGCAAAAGTTCCTGCAGAGGGGTGCCTGGGTGGCTCAGTTGGTTAAACGACTGCTTTCTGCTCAGGTCATGATTCTGGAGACCCAGGATCGAGTCCCACATCGGGCTTCCTGCTCGGCGGGAGGCCTGCTTCTCCCTCTCTCACTGTGCTTCTGTCAAATAAATAAATAAAATCTTAAAAAAAAAAAGTTCCTGCAGAGTTGCACTAAGAAACATTTACCATGTTTCTTGCACTTAGCACTTACCAAGTACTGTACTTGGGATAGGAGATAACTGAAGTGAGTACAATAGTCTCTCCCTTATTAAGAGCATATTCTTTAATAGGAAAGATAGTCATTCCTCTGAAGGTCTTTTTTAAATTTTACTTTTTAAAGTAAACTCTTTCCCCAACATGGGGTTCAGACTCAACTCTGAGATCAAGAGCTGCATGCTCTACCAACTGAGCCACCCATGTGCCCCTAATTCATGGTCATTCTTGATGCCTCTCACATCCCAATCCAAATCCTTAGTGAGTTCTAGAGACTCACCTTCAAATATATCATGTTGGGTCACTTCTCACCACCTCTGCTGCCACAATCATTTCACCTCTGAATCTCTGTAATAGCTTTCTGCTTCTGCCCTTGCTGCACATTAGAACATTGGAGTCACTCGGGCAATTGAAATACTGATATCCAGTCTCCATCCCAAATAAAGCAATCAGTATCCCTTGAGGTGGGACCCCGGCATTGGTAATTTTAAAAGCTCCCAGGTCATTCCAGTTGCAGCCAAGAGTGAGATCCACTGCTGGCTGACCATGAGAGGATATTGTAGGGTTTCAAGTAAATAGTGACAGTCAAATCCTCTACCTAACCCCTTACGTGCCATCCGTGGTGGCCTTAGATGTTTTCATGTGACTGCGAGTGTAGAAGATACACTGAAAATGGTGAAACCAGGGGCACGGCGAACACTTACCTGGTTATGAAATGATCTAAATAAGAGCTGATTAAAAGCCTGAAATGAGGTCATGCCGTGGGGATCTAGAAGACATGGAACACTTCTAGAATACATAGAAAGTAAAACCAACAGGACTATAACTATAGGTGAAGAACAGAGTAGCTTCCAGCCTCTCTGCCAAAGTTACAGTGAATTGAAAAAGAAAAAAACGATTTAGGGGGTCAAAGTTCTGTTTTAGATTAAACCCATGAAGGTACTTTTGAAATAGGTCATAACATTGAGCATATGGTTCTGAAACCAGGGAAAATCTGGATAGGAGACCACAGTGAAGTGGGGGTAGAGATGAGTGCATTCTTTGTTGGGCTGTTCTCATTTCAAGATTTGAATTTAAGAAGCTATATAGGAAGGGAGACAAAACAAACTTTCAATGCTCTAATCTCATCAAGTACATAATTTTATGAAGTCTTATATGCCTATACGGTCTGTGCTCTGAATTTCCATCAGCGTTCATCTTACAGGAAGAGTTCCACCAAGTGCTGGAGCCACGGGTTCCAACCCTTACTCTGTCGCTGTAGGACAGGACCTCTGGCAAGACCCGTCAACCTCATGTGCATCACTCTCCCCACCCAGAGGGCTGGGGACTCAGTGTTGCTTGCAAGCTCACACACATATTTTTACATATCACTAGAGCGCACATGCTTGCCATTTTTAATGGCTATAAGGTTCTAAGTGCCTAATAATTGTAGTGAAATATAGCCATGAAAATAAGAGATAGAGGACTAAGTATATTTGCAGGCATATGCAAGTGAATTGATGCAGAAGATATGGTTGAAGGATGAAACCCAACACTCTTCATGTTCTAAAGACCAAATACAAGTTTAGCAAGAAAAACTAGCACTTAGATTTGCAGGAAACAGATCCTCAGGATTGAAATTTAGACCTTACCAGAAACCTGCTTTAAAGAATGCGATGGAAAGGATAGGATTAGCTTATAAATATGTAAATTATCAAGGCATGTAATAGTTAAAACATACTAGGTATCATACATTATGCTGCTGTCTTAACTGCTCTCCAATTAACCCACCTGCTGGATTGACAAGCTCTCAAGTCTGCTGGCCTTGGCACAAGTCCTCATGTGGTTACACTTGCTTTCTAGTTACATGGACACTTCTGTCCGCTCCAGTTTAGTTGTCTGCTTACCAAGGCTTAGGTGTTTGCTCCCGTTTGTCCCAGTATGTAATTACATCTCCTACAGAACTGTGTAACTGATGAAATGAATGCAAACAGTTGCCTTTATGAGAACTTAAGTTGAAAGGTTGGAAAGGCTACTCACTAATGACACCCCAGCAGCAACGAGCATTGCCTTGTGCCCAGATCTTGGTTTCTAAATAGTTGTCTCCTTAGCCAAAGAATTCTGAAGAGATGGCGCATTCTGTATCTGGGGCACTGAGCCTGAGATATGCCGGAAGGAAACAAAGTCCTGAAAGACTAGAGAAGAAGGAATGTTAAAGGACATAAGAGCTACTTGAAGGGTTCCAACTGGCCAAGTTTGGTACCATGTAAGCAACAGAAACAATGGCCATAATTGATTTTTAATACATAGAATCATCTGTCATCACTGCCAACCCGACTCTGAAAACTCTTAAGGAAAAGAATTTAAGTATGACCTTGCCTCTGGTGCACTCCCAGCTGATGGCAGAAAGCTCCGCCTTACAGAAGTACACATCAGTAAACCTATAAAGAAAATTGCCCTTCTGTAAATCTTAATGGAACAACTGATTACAACTGATCCAGGGAGTGAACATCACTGGATACTAAAACTACCAGGTGAAAGTCTGTTGGTAAACAGGCTATCCATATCTTCAAATCGGGAAGAAATGATGGTTACCATGCCAACGGGGTGATCAGGTTTCACCTCACTGATAAGTCAACCAAATGTGAGTAAGACTTTGGACATGATGCAACATGAAGTACGTCTGTGAAGTGTTAATGTTAAACATGTTGAACCTGGAGCCAATCAAGGCTGTGGCCCTAAGTGCTAGTTTACAGAAACCACAGAGGACAGAGGCACAAGATAAACCACATATAACCATCAGTTAAATCCTGAATGTAAGACATTCTACAACTAACCTATATTAAAAAGAAAAAAAAAAAGGGTCCTGGAGAAAGATGGGAGACATCTTGATAGATGGAACAGATGTAAGAAGTAAACATGAAACCTGACAGCATCAACAGGGAAAATTTTAAACATGGATGAAGCACTAGATATTTGAAAATTACTATTCTTTTTTCAAGGTATGTAATGGTATGTGGTTATGTGAGAATCTGTCCTTTTTATGAGACGCATGCTGACATACTTAAGGGTGAAATGTCATGTCTAACTTTCCAGTTGTTCAGTAAAGGATGTTAAATTTCTAGGCAGTAGATATATAATTCGTTTTATTAGCTTTTCTGTGTATTTCAACACCTTTGCAATAAAAAAAGTGGAAAATAAGACTGCTAAATCCAAGTGGCTCAGACAACTGTAAAAGTGGGAAAAATACACAAAGACTTAATGATTCTCTACTATTCTGTTATTTTATAAGGGCATCAATTGCCTCAGTGTATCAATGGAAGACTTTGCGAATGCATTATTTACATAAAACTCACAAAGGCAAGAAATACAAATTAAAGGCGCTATGGACTGTGATATTCCACATATTCATGCCAGGAGGCAGGAAAAAAAGTGTAAGGTATGAAGTGGTATTTTAAATAAAAATTGCATCTTAAATACAGTGGTTATTTTCTAACATGGTAACTATGGCCTAAGCATTAACTTGACTATGCAACCTGAAGAAAATCTACACTTTGTGAAGGAGCATTCCATGACATCAGAACTGATGTGAGGACAAGGGAAAGCAGTAACTTCTTAAAGAAAGCACTCAACAAGAAAGCCTTGAAGATGCTAGTATCCCAAGCTTTTCCTTCGGCACTTGTTTGAAGGGTGTCTATATCAGCAGTAATATCCAAATGGAACTGCATGGTCAATATATGCTGCCACTGACATTTATGGCGCGAGAATTTGATTTCTCCTCATCCAGCTCAGGAAAACTTCCTGAGCAAAGATGTCCCATAATTTCTTTAAGAATATTCTCCACTGAAAAAAAAAAAAAAAAAAGAATATTCTCCACTGGGCGCCTGGGTGGCTCAGTTGGTTAAGCGACTACCTTCGGCTCAGGTCATGATCCTGGAGTCCTGGGATCGAGTCCTGCATCGGGCTCCCTGCTCAGCAGGAAGCCTGCTTCTCCCTCTCTTACTCCCTCTGCTTGTGTTCCCTCTCTAGCTGTGTTTCTGTCAAATAAATAAATAAAATCTTTAAAAAAAAATACTTCTCACATTAAGATGTGGAATTCAGGTTCTTCAGTTTTAAGTAGTTCCTATTACCCAATAAATAACCACTATTTGTTAGTGGTTTTGTACATTTTGTACATGTACAAAAAAGAATTTTAAATTCACCTTCACTCCGAATCTGTTAATTCTACCTTATTACTCAACCCTAACTTACCTACTTACTCATGAACTCAACAAACATATATTGACCCCTTTTCATAAACAAGGCACTGAAAAAACATTAAGAGAAGGATGAAATCTCAGCTCTCAGAATATGGTCTTATATTCGGATAGTGAAATGCTGTGGATATTAAGTATAATAGTATTTTTACCTATTTCTATTTGCATTTCTGCCAGCTTTCCTTTATGTTTAGGACTCCACAGACTTAGTTGTTTAATGATTACTCCATCAATGAATTTCTCCATCAATGCTTTTTTTCCAGTGTTTCCTGACATGTTAAGAATAATCCCCATTTTTACTTGTATGTATGAGAAAGTACCAGTTCCAATTACTCTAAAATCAGTCATTTCCTTTTAGTTCCTTATCGACAGGCTACATTTTTTGTCTTATTCAGTTGGCCACTCTTACTTTCTTAGGTAAACCAAGTCTAACAACAGTTCATATTGTAAGTTACCTGTGTATCCTTTCTTCACTGCTAAGTCTTCACTCTTAACTTTTTTCCCTGACCCACCTTTTTGTAGTGAACTTTAAATCTGTTTTCTATTATTGATCTTTTCCTGACACTTTGTAAATAGCTGTTTTCACTCCTTGTCTTGGGATATGGAGTCACATTTGGCAACTCAGTTTAGTAGGTTTCTTAGGCTCATTCCATGACCTGTCCTTTGTCATTTTTCACTACTTTTAGGAAGCTTTTTGTTGCTTAAATTAGCTGTGGTTTTTTAGCACAAGCAGCAGCTCTGAAAGGATCCAATTAGGAAGTCTGGGCCCTGAGAATAGCATCTCAACCGAAATGGGCTTTCTGTGGTAAAACAGCCACAGAGGAATATTAAGCTATGAATTTAGGGAATCAGGTGAAAAAATGGGAATTTTATACTTATTTTTTCCTTCAGGAGGACAGACGTCAAAACCTAGTAAAACTAAGGCTAATGTTTTAAAAATGAATTGAAGATTGGGTGTTTAATTTTTGCTTGTTTAACTAAATTTGTACAAATGCCTAAGGGTTATATATACATTAGTTTATCCCAACAGGTCCTTTTTCCTTAAGCTCTCTTCCTTGAATATTTCCATACTTAAAGGAAAATGCAATTAAACAGTTGTCACATAAAAATTAAGATACTTTCCACTATATATATTTTGCAAACCTACTGGCTCCACATGGCAGTTATGGCGTCACAGGAAAAGGGAAGGGAACCCTTTACATATTTAAGGCTTAGAAGCTGGGAAGAAATAAAGGCCTGAAAGCAGCTTTTTCAGTTATCCCAAGATTACTCACTGGTGTGAAATCCCTACTTGATGGAAGCTTTCCCAAGTTACATTCATAAGGTCTCATTAAGTACTTCAAATACACTAAGAGTTGATGAGTTACAGATTTTTGAGTATTTTCACAGGGTTTCTTTCTGGAATGAAACTGGTACCAAGTAAAGGTTAAGAAGTGAATAAAGTTTTCTTTTTAAATTTCACATTAAATTTAAGTAGCTTATATCCACATTACTAATTCTGATACTTTTGTTGAGCCATATCTAACACATATTGCACTTCTGGGTTTCTTTTGAATAATGTTTCAACAAGGTACAAAATAAAATTTCAATACATTGGAAAACCTAACTGAAGTCTCCTGTACCCATTAATGATGATGTCTGGCACCTGTGTGAACACGCTGATGCTGAATGAGGTTTGTACTCTGGGTGAAGGTTTTCCCACATATACGGCACGCATAGGGCTTCTCGCCTGTGTGAATTCTCTGGTGCTGAATAAGGCATGTTCTCTGGCTAAAATCTTTATCACATTCATTACATTTATAGGGTCTTTCTCCAGTATGAGTTCTCTGATGTTGATTAAGCGATGAGGAGTAAATAAAGGCTTTCCCACATTCGTTACATTTATACGGCTTCTCTCCGGTATGAATCCTTTGATGTTGAGTAAGATTGGCACCCTGTCTGTATGCTTTCCCACATATATTGCATTTGAAGGGTTTTTCTCCATTATGAATCCTTTGATGCTGAGTAAGGTGGACACTCTGGCTGAATGCTTTCCCACACACACTACATTTGTATGGTTTCTCCCCGGTGTGAGTTCTATAATGCTGAGTAAGGTTTGCACTCTGGCTGAAGGCTTTCCCACATATTTTACATATATAGGATTTCTCTCCAGTGTGAGTAGTCTGATGTTGAATAAGAGTTGAAGAATGAGCAAAAGCTTTCCCACATTCATTACATTTGTAACACTTCTCTCCAGAATGAATTCTTTGATGCCGAATAAGGTAAGTACTCTGACTAAACACTTTCCAACACTCATTGCATTTATATGGTTTCTTTCCAGTATGTATTTTTTGATGCTGAAGGAGGTGTGTACTCTGACTGAAAGTCTTCCCACATTCGTTGCATATATAAGGTTTTTCACCAGTATGAACTCTCTGATGATTAATCAGTGATGAACTGTGGCTGAAGGTTTTACCACATTCCAAGCATTTATATGGTTTCTCTCCAGTATGTGTCCTCTGATGTATAGTAAGGTGTGCACGCTGACTGAAGTCTTTTCCACAGTCATCACACTTATAGGGTTTCTCTCCAGTATGAATTCTCTGATGGATAGTAAGGTGTGCACGCTGGCTGAAGGCTTTACCACACTGGTGGCATTCATATGGTTTTTCTCCAGTATGCATTCTCTGATGTGCAATAAGGGATGAGATATGCCTGAACTCTTTCCCACATTCTTCACATTCATGAGATTTTTCTTTGGCATGGGTACTTTGGTGTTTCACGAAGGATGGGTTTTTCCTAAACTTTTTCCCACACACGTTACATTTATAAGGCTTCTCTCCAGGATATATCTTTCTGTGTATAATACCATATGAGACATGATTGAAGGTTGCCCTGCCTTCATCATACATAAATTTATTATCTGATTGGGTACCAAATGGAATAATTAGGTTTGAATGCTTTTCAAAATTATTTCTATATATATCATATTTACTAAGACACTCTTCCATAGGGTCATCTTCTTTTGAGAGGACTGACTTCAAAGTAAAATTTCTTTCATTAGTGAGAATTTTCCTGAAGGTATCTGGTGCTTGCCTCTCTAATCTCTCATCATAGTCATATGGTTCTTCCAATTTGACTGTCTGAGTTCCAGTCTTTATGAGTTTAGAAGTATTTGTAACTGGAGTACACTCTTGGGCTTCTGTTTTCCATTCTGGGATAAAAAGAATAGAGAATATAAAATGTTTCCCTCTATTTGGAGAAAGAAACTGCCAAAACAGAAAAAAATACTGAACATGAATAAAATGACTAAAAAGACTATGATTCTGACAATCTTTTAAACGTGGTACTGGGAAAAGGGGGGTGCCTCAGTGGCTCAGTCAGTTAAGCATCTGCCTTTCAGCTCAGGTCATGATCCGAGGGTCCTGAGATCGAGCCCCACAGTGGTCTCCCTGCTCAGCAGGAAGTCTGCTTTTTTTCCTCTCCCTCTACCCCTCCAACTCTAATCAAGCTCTGTCTCTCCCTTTCTCTCAAATAAAATCTTTACAAAAAAAAAAAAAAGCTTGGGAAAAGAGAATATAGGGGTAGAAAACCAAAAGACCTAACTGCTGAAAAAGGAGAGGCTCCTCCAATCTCTACTTTCAATGCCATCCCAATCAAAATTCCACTAACATTTTTCAAAGTGCTGGAACAAACGATCCTAAAATTTATATGGAACCAGGGACGCCTGGGTGGCTCAGTTGGTTGGGCAACTGCCTTCGGCTCAGGGCATGATCCCGGAGATCCGGGATCGAGTCCCACATCGGGCTCCCTGCTCTGTGGGAAGCCTGCTTCTCCCTCTCTCACTCCCCCTGCTTGTGTTCCCTCTCTGGCTGTGTTTCTCTCTGTCAAATAAATAAAATCTTTAAAAAAAAATAAAAAAAAAAAAAAAAAAAAAATTTATATGGAACCAGAAAAGACCCCGAATTGCTAAGGCAATGTTGAAAGAGAAAAACCAAACTAGGGGCATCATGTTGCCTGATTTCAAGCTTTATTACAAAGCTGTGATCACCAAGACAGCATGGTACTGGCACAAAACAAGACACATAGACCAACAGAACAGAGTAGAGAGTCCAGATATGGACCTGCAACTCTGGTCAAATCATCCTTGAGAAAGCAGGAAAAAATATCCAGTGGAAAAAAGACAGTCTCTTCAATAAATGGTGCTGGGAAAATTGGACAGCTATGGATAGAAGAATGAAACTTGACCATTCTCTTACACCACACAAAAAGATAAACTTCAAATGGATGAAAGACCTCAAGGTGAGGCAGGAAATCTATCAAAATCCTAGAGGAGAACATAGGCAGTAACCTACATAAATCTTACCACTTGCAATGATGAGCATGGAACTAAAGGGTATTACACTAAGCAAAATAAGTCAATTACGGAAAGACAATTATATGATTTCACTCATAGGTGGAATTTAAGAAACAAAACAGAGGATCCACAAGGGAAGGGAGGAAAAAAATAAAGTAAGATGAAATCAGAGAGGGAGAAAAACTTAGCTAAAGGAAACAAACTGAGGGTTGCTGGAAGGGAGGTGGGGGGGATGGGGTAATTGGGTGATGGACATTAAGGAGGGCACGTGATGTAATAAGCATTGGGTGTTATATGCAACTCATGAATCACTGAACTCTACCTCTGAAACTTATAATATACTATATGTTAATTAACTGAATTTAAATAAAATAAAGAAGAAACTTTCGGGGCACCTGAGTGGCCCCCGTCAGTCAGGCATCTGACTTTGGCTCAGATCATGTTCCTGACGTCTTGGGACTTAGCCCCACATCTGGTTCCCTGCTCAGCAGGGAATCTGCTTCTCCTCCCTCTGTCCCCCTACGCCCCTGCTCATGCTTGTGCTCTCTCTTAAATAAATAAAATCTTTAAAAGAAAGGAAAAAGAAACTTTGGGAGATGGGGCTAAGCAATCTGTTTTACAAAGCCCTTCAGTTGGTTGTGATGTTCACTGAAGTTTGAGCCCCAGTGGCTTAAAGGAGAAAAGTTAAAAATGTTCAAAATACCTCCACCTGACATACTCAGTACCCAAATAATCCAGCCTTTCCTATACTACTATATCTTCTGCCAAACTTCATATTCAGCTTAAAAATTTAAAGTTACCCATGTAACTTCAAGCTACTTCCTCATAGCCTTCTATAGGTGCCATGCAAATTCCAGACTTAGGCATTCTCTTCTGACAGAGAGAGACCATGAGCAGGGAGAGGGAGAAGCAGACTCCCTGCAGAGCTCGGAGGCAGACCTGAGGCTGGGTCCTAGGACCCCAAGATCATTGTCTGAGCCAAAACTAAGAGCTGAATGCTCAGGTGACTGAGCCACCCACACACCCCCAGACTTAGGCATTCTCTTAAGGTAACTTCTCTATCTATTAAAAAAAAATGTATGGCCCAGCTCCTGTTTTTCTCTCTTAGAATCCTCAAGTACAGATTAGGTTGCATCATATGAACTTGCCTTTTTGTAGGCCAATATGGCTGAAATATCAGCAGTCTCCTATGGTTCAACCTGATGTAATGTTGGGGCCATGACAGCCTTGGTCTTACATTTTTACTTCACAACTTTGTGGGTTTCTTATATTTCCAACTTAGATGTAAACACTGAGAATAGCCTGTGCCTCTTTTACATTTCCTTCCAAAAATGGCCCAAGACTCTGAATATGGTGGCCACTCAACTGAATTGGTAAAATAAATGGCAATAATTTGTTGTAAAAAGGTGAACTAAATGAAAGCACACACATACACATAAAAGTGAAGTAAACCATAAAAAATCCTGACCTCAAGTCTAGCTGCAAAGCAATCAAACATGTATTTATTCATGCCTATTATGTTTTCAGTATGATAGTTTAAAACAAATTTAAATTATAATATCTTTCTCTCTTGAAATCAGGTTGAAAACACAGGACATTTGAATATTATGAATTATGTAATGAAAGATGATCAAATATGGAGTTTAGAATATAGTGAAAATGGTACTGGATAGTTCAGAAATTTTCTAAGGTGCAGATCCAAACAGAATAACCCTACAAATATATATCCATTCTACAGAATCATATGCAGTCATTAAGAGTGACAGTTCTCATTCATCAATAAAGGACTAGAGTAAGGGATAATGGAATACTGATAACTGATAAAAATAACTAGGTAGGTTTATGTATATTGACTTATTACTTTGATTCAGATACAAAAATGAGAGCTGCCATTAGAAAATGCTTGGGACTGGGGCACCTGCATGGCTCAGTCATTAAGCATCTGCTTTCGGCTTAGGTCATGATCCCAGGGTCCTGGGATTGTGCCCCACATGGGGTTCCTGCTCAGCGGGAAGCCTGCTTCTCCCTCTCCCATTCCCCCTGCTTGTGTTCCCTCTCTCACTGTCTGTCAAATAAATAAATAAATAATCTTTAAAAAAAAAAGTTTGCAACATTAAAAAAAGAAAAAAAAGAAAATGCTTGGGACTAATGTTAAATGAAAATAGTAGTCCTGCAGCCAACACGGAAAGGCAGGAACTATACAAATATTATCAAAGAGCTAAGAAGATTATAGGTTTTTAGTTTTTTAAAATATTTATTCATTTGACAAAGACAGCACAAATAGGCAGAGCTACAAGCAGAGGGAGAAGCAGGCTCCCTGCTCGTATGTGGGGCTCAATCCCAGGACCCTGAGATTATGACCTGAGCCAAAGGCAGCCACTTAGCTGACTGAACTACACAGGAAACCCTGATTGTAGATTTTTAAAAAATTACTTTCTAATTTTTTAAAAAGATTTTATTTATTTATGTGAGAGAGTGAGAG
The DNA here is from genome assembly GCA_004023965.1 of Spilogale gracilis. NCBI lineage: Eukaryota > Metazoa > Chordata > Mammalia > Carnivora > Mephitidae > Spilogale > Spilogale gracilis. The sequence goes on from PITA01006191.1 coordinate 37,215, forward strand.
AGAGCATGAGAGGGGAGAGCCTTAGAGGGTGAAGCAGACTCCTTGTTGAGTGGGGAGCCCAATGTGGGACTCAATCCTGGGACTCTAGAATCATGACCTGAGCTCAAGGCAGTCGCTTATTTTCTAATTTTCAATGTACTGTCTATATAACTCACTGCTACTTAGTACTAGAAATGCAGTTGTAATTTTTTTGCTATATTATTTTTATATAAGAAAAATCTTTTGTTTTATTTATTTTTAAAGATGATCAAGCCAGGGGAGCAGTGGGCATAGTGAAATTGAAAGGCAAAATCCCCAGCAAGCAGGGAGCCCGACTTGGGGCTCAATCCCAGAACCCCAAGACCATGAACTGAGCCACCCAGGTGCCTCAAGAAATTAGCTTTTCAAGTAGTAGTACCCAAGTATGGGACAACTGAGCATGAAAAACAACAAACAAACCAAACCTGGATTAGTGGACTAATAACATACTGAAAATTTCAAAAAATCCCATTTGTCGATAGTGACATGTTCACATAAAAAATGAGGTGCAAGGGTGCCTGGGTGGCTCAGTGGGTTAAAGCCTCTGCCTTCAGCTCAGATCATGATCTCAGGGTCCTGGGATCGAGGCCCACATCAGGCTCTCTGCTCAGCAGGGAGCCTGCTTCTCTCTCTCTCTCTGCCTAGTTGTGATCTGTGTCAAATAAATAAATAAATTAATTAATTAATCTAAAAAAAAAAGAGGAGAATGCTATTAATCCTTTAGAAGAGATGACTGAATTAGAAAATCACTCAGTAATATTATAAAGCAAGACTCAAGACTGGATGCTACAGGGGCGCCTGGGTGGCTCAGTAGTTAAGCGGCTGCCTTCGGCTCAAGTCATGTTCCTAGAGTTATGGGATCAAGCCCTGCATCAGGCTCCCTGCTCGGCAGGAAGCCTGCTTCTCCCTCTCTCCCTCCCCTTACTTGTGTTCCCTCTCTAGTTGTGTTTCTCTCTGTCAAATAAATAAAATCTTAAAAAAAAAAAAAAGACTGGATGGTACAGATCCTTAAATAAAATAGTAATAGGGAATAGAATATCACATGGCCTTTAAGTATCATTGCACAGATTATTTACTGATTTTAAAGAAAAAATGCACCTTTAAAATGAAGAGATCTGGTCAACAACACCTCAACTCACACTGAGTATCACCGATAGTGAGACAATTGGCAATGGGCAGTACATACCTATGTCTTTTGGGTAAACAGAGTTCATCTGAATATAAACACAAGGAAACAATCAGGCAAATCTAGATTGTGGGGCATTCTAAAAAAACCTAGCCTGGATCCTTCAGAAAATGTCAGAAGGGAAGCGGAAGGGAATAGAAGGGAAGGGGAAAGAACAAAAAGTGTGAGTGTGTCAAGAGATAAAGCAAAGGGGCGACTGGGTGGCTGAGTCAGTTAAGCACCTGAATCTTGATTTCAGCTCAGCTCAGGATCTCAGGATCGAGCCCTGTGTCAAGCTCCACACTGAGTGGGGCATCTGTTTGAGATTCTCTCTCTCCCTCTCCCTCTGCTCCCACCCCCTCCCAAAAAAATATAAAGCAAAAGTGGCTAAATGATGGTAGCTTGTGGTTCCAGGTGAAAATTACAGTGGGAGAAAGGAAATGGACAACCAAAAAGTCCATCAAAAAGGAAGAGGTTCAATAAATTATGAGACACAATAAAATGTGATACAGATATTAAAAAAAGAGAACAAGGAAGCTCTTTATATCCCCATTGGGAACACTTCTCAAGATATGCTTTTAAGTAAACAAAAGCGAAGTACAAAACTATGTGTACAGTTTGCTACCGTTTCTGTTAGAAAATGGAGGAAAAGGGGTGCCTGGCTGGCTCAGTAAGTACAGTGTGTGACTCTTGGTCTCAGGGTTAGGAGTTCGAGCCCCACAGTGGAAGGAGAGATTAGTTAAAAATAAAAAGTTAAAAAGGAGGAAAAAACTTTTTTCCCCCCAAATGATATAAATAGGACTTTTTAAAGAAAGATCATTTATATATACACATAAGATTTTACTTATTTGAGACAGTAAGAGAGCATGACCATGGGGGAGGAGCAGAGGGAGAAGCAGACTCCCAGCTGAGTAGGGAGCCGGACACAGGGCTTGATCTCAGGACCCTGGGATCATGACCTGAGCTGAAGGCAGACACTTAACTAACTGAGTCACCCAGGTGCCCCCCCCAGAACATTTTTATATTGACTTTATATGCAAATAAAACCAAACAAAATACCTGAACAGAAACAACTAGAAATAAGCACCAGTGGTTTGGCTGAGAGACGCAGGAACTGGGTGAAGGTGCTATACAGTAAGAGAACATTTTTGAATGTTTTGAAAATACTTCTTCAAAATTAGAAAATAAAAGAAAAGAATGAGTTAAGGAAGTGAAGGCTAGAGGCTATAGACATTTGCTGGTAAACAGAATAAAAGAAAGTTACAAAGAAGGTCTGAAACTTAAAATTTCAGGGACTTTATATTCATGCATGCTTATAAGAGAGAGGGGACAACAGCACAGTGAAAGCGCCAGACAAAGCTGAGGATGGAACCCAGGGGTCACAGGGCGGATAAAATGAGAGACACCGGGGAAAGGTGGAACAATGCTACTTGGAACTCTCTTCCTGAAGGTGGCCTCTGTAAGGAGGCAATGACAAACAGTTCAGTGGTCCTGACAGGCCAGGATGTCTTTGTGGAGTGACCTGGCCATATTTAAAAATGTATGTATCAGTGCACTTAAGGTCTTAAATGCAAACAATCTCACGACAGTTATTCTCTCACCTGGACTAGGGCCTTCTAAGATCTCTTTTATCACCATCCATGGTTCTTCCAGTAAGGGAATCACAGTTGGTCGGTACACTGTAAGTCCTGTTTAGGAGGAATATAAGGAGTTTTATCCTGCAGATAAACAGTCGTTCAAATTTTATTGCCTAACTTCTACTTATCTGTGAGGACAGACAGCTACAGGAAAACAATGATTTCATGGATGTGACCTAGCGGAAGAACTAGGTCCCTGTGGTTTTCAGTGGTAGTGATAAAATGTCCTGCTACTCAGGAGGACATGTGCACAGAGCTCGGAGGGAGGAGGTCACAGGAAAAGCAGGGAGTGGGCCAGGGGCAGTGATGTGTGGAAGCCCTGGGGAGCTGTGAGTCATAGTTTTCAATGATCCTGCACTTAGGAACCTTTGATTTGGGAAAAGGGAAAACAGAGCTGTATCTGTGCCCGAATGGGCTGAGCACACTCACCTCTAAGCCCCATTCATAGCAAAGTGCTTCAGAAGCCAACCCATTTTTAATAACAGAGGAAAGAAAAATGGTGGATATGTTGGCAGGTGTGGGCACAGAGGATGCTTACCCAGAGAAACCATGTTCCAATAGTTCTGTAATGTCACAGTCTTGTACAATTCCTTCTGTACGGGACGCATTATCTCCCAGTCCTCCTGGGTGATATCCACAGCCACATCTTTGAATGTCATTGATTCCTGAAACATCAAATATAACTTGGTTCAAGAACTGGTAAGAGGGGGCACCTGGGTGCTCAAGAGGCTTAAAGCCTCTGCCTTCGGCTCAGGTCATGATCTCGGGGTCCTGGGATTGAGGCCCACATCGGGCCTGCCTGCTTCCTCCTCTCTCTCGGCCTGCCTCTCTGTCTGCCTACTTGTGATCTCTGTCAAACAAATAAATAAAATCTTAAAAAAAAAAAAAACTGATAGGAGGAACATAGTAGTAACAACAGGGACATATGTGTGTGTGTTGTAGCGGGGGAATCACAGAATTTGACCTTTAGTAAGGGCCTAAAGGTTATCTAGTCAAAACCCTCACCCAAGTTATGGATGAGCACACGTGAATGGTCCTACAGGGAAGCTTGAAAACACAAAATTTATAATTACGTTTTCAGTTGGCACAAGTGTATGTATTGGTGGCTCCATCAAAAAGGAGGGTTTTAGCGGGGGCGCCTGGGTGGCTCAGTTGGTTAAGCGACTGCCTTCGGCTCAGGTCATGATCCCGGAGACCTGGGATCGAGTCCCACATCGGGCTCCCTGCTTCTCCCTCTCTCACTCCCCCTGCTCATGTTCCCTCTCTGGCTGCGTTTCTCTGTGTCAAATAAATAAAAAAATCTTTAAAATCAAAACAACAACAACAAAAAAACTGATTTCTGGCCACATGGGTGGCTCAGTTGTTAAGCGTCTGCCTTCGGCTCAGGTCATGATCCTGGAGTGCCAGAATTGAGCCCCTGCTTGGCAGGAAGCCTGCTTCTTCCTCTCTCAACCCCTCTGCTTGTGTTCCCTCTAGGTGTGTTTCTCTCTGTCAAATAAATAAAATCTTTTAAAACAATGATTCTTTTTACATGTTTTTCAAATAAACTTTCTAAGTTCCTTATAAAAACCATATTGACAATCACATTGCTTATAATTTAGGAAGAACAATTTTAGAACACTCAAAGCTTCTTTCATGTCTTATAGTATGATACGGGACATGGATGTACTTACAATATTTATACTACATTTAGTTGTAGATATTTTAAATTTGGGGGGTGGGGAAAACTGTGCATGGAACCTTTTACTTCATTTTATCATCTGCCTGAATTTAAGATTTTTTTTTTTTTTTTTTAATCTGACAGAAAGAAACACAGCCAGAGAGGGAACACAAGCAGGGGGAGTAAGAGAGAGAGAAGCAGGCTTCCTGCCGAGCAGGGAGCCCGATGTGGGACTTGATCCCGGATCTCCGGGATCATGACCTGAGCTGAAGGCAGTCGCTCAACCAACTGAGCCATCCAGGCGCCCCCTGAGTTTAATGTATATGTAAGAAAGTTATTAATTTTCTTCTTTTTAAAGCTCTACATCCAACATGAGGCTTGAACTCATGACCCTGAGATCGAGAGCTGCATGCTCTATTAACTGAGCCAGCTACCCCTGAAAATGATTTTCATATGCTATTTTCTGCAGTAATCACCTTACTCAAATTTTCTATTGTTTCCCAGTTCTTCCCGTGATTTTCTTTGGGTTTTCAGGTAAACAATTGTAATATCTATGACTACTCTACTAATTTCAGATGTATATTTTTACAGCAAAATTTTCCCTTAAGGTGGCCTGATAGAGCACAGACTCATGATCAACAGTAACATCAGAAAATACATTGCCTTTAAATACTTGTTAATGAGAAAAATAATTTTAGCAACTATTGCTTATTGATGATTTATAGTAATCCAGGCCAACCACAAGTCTCATAATGGGTTTAATCCTCACAATCTAAGAGGTGAATTCTATATTAGAGTTTAATCACTCAGGCTAAGTGTGGTCAAGTATCTTGCCCCAAATCATAGTTTCAGATTCACCTGGATGTGGAGGTCAATCCCTTAACCTCTATGCAATGTTACTGCCTTAAAATCAAAACAGTGAGGAAAGGCATATCCGGAAAGGGAATAGGAGCCTATTTCTTATAAAGGGCAGTCACTTATCTTAACAGGCCAAGTCGGATTTAAAGACAGGAACTGATGCTTAAGTCCTAGATTGGGCTTTTGGGGGGACAGAAGTTACAGGGCCAGGACATAAAATACCATCACATAAAAACCTCCAAGAAACCATTTTAAAATCACAGAAAAAAACTAACACTTACTTTGGTCACCAAGTCATTTAACCACCCTGCTTGGAAAGCAGGTCTTCCTTTGGAGTCTTCCTCTGGGGTCTCTTGGGGAAGGGCAGAGTTCTGAGGAACAGCTAGGAAAGGGAGACCACGATGGAGATTAGTTCTGTTTGAATAGCCTAGGAAACTTAACCAAATAGATCCCTATACTTTCCTAAAGTGAGAAATGAGAAAGAAACCAAAAAACAGCACCCTACTTTAAAGAATCAGAGGGAAGGACCAGTGAGACTTGTCCTAAGATATCAAAGCAGGTTTTGAAAACAAGTCTGTTCTGGGACTACTAAGCATATGTACCAAATTCCTAGTTTTCTACTAAATCTTCATGCAATGTAAATTGTGTAGGCTGTCTCTTAATAAGGAAATGTGCTCAGGACCCTTTCCTACTTTTCTGGAAGCATCTTATTGTAAAACCCAATTCACAAAGCAAATGACTTATTGGCAGAATGGTTCAAATCTCTTCAGGTAAAATTTCTGAAGGCTCACACTGTGGTTAATTGGGTTGTGTCTGGTCATTGTTTTAGGACATTAGGTAACGTGTTTGGTCCCAAGCAGTCTGGAAGGGCATACCATGCAGGACTGGGTTCCATGTTAAAGCCTGTTCTCACTCACTGCCCTCTGCTCTCTCCAGTTTCTTTAAAGGGCTGCTCTGTGATATGCTGGTTGACTTCTCTAATTACCCGGGATTCCTCCCCTTTCTGCCCTACAATTCTCACCTTCCTCTTCTAGAATCTGAGTCAAATCCTCCACCAGAGTCACCACTTCCTCACTGCTCTCTGGGTACTGGGACTTCACCCAAGTCCTAACCTCCCCAGGCAGGATGGTCAGGAATTGCTCCAGCACGAGGAGATCCAAGATTTGTTCCTTTGAATGAATCTCAGGTCTCAGCCATTTAAGGCAGAGCTCTCGGAGTTGATTCAGTGCCTTTCGAGGACCAGCTAGGTCTGGATATGGAAAATTCCTAAAATTCTGTCGACAGGTCTCAGTGTCACGCAAGATTCTTGAAGCAAAGGCTTCCCTCTCCACACTGTGGGGTCCACTCTGAGCCTTGTCTGGCTTCCACATGAGAAGGACTTGGGAGCGTGAAGAACTGGTCATCCTCTTGCGCGAGGCTAACATTGCTACAGGCGGGACAGTCAATCTGGCAATATTCTTTATATCTCCAGTAGTGAGTCAAATGCTTGAAGTCTCATGCTACGGCCACAAAGACATTCTTTCAAGGGCTGCTGCAGCAAAGGGCAGAACAGGGTGAAGGTAGAGTTAGCAGCCTAGTTACAAATTCTGAGCCCAGAACCTGCAGGGATGGTTAAGAGACGCTGAAACACAAGAACAGACCATAGAGTCAAGAATTCTGGTGCTCTCTGCTACACACATATAAAAACAGAAACAGCCTACTCAGTGTGCACAGATAAACACACATAGAATTTGCCTTGGTCTTCCACCCCTACATCCTCAGACTTGTGAGATAAATGCAATCTACTGGGGACAGAGATTGGGACTGCTATGAAAAGGTGGTAACAGAAGCAAAGACCTGAATCATGAGCAAAATAACGGATCAAACTTCTAACTTGTTGAAACAGAAATTTTACAGAGTTTACCAATAGGTACTTAGAACAAACTGGGAGGAGAATCCTTCCTAATAAAGGGCTCAAGGTTCCCCGAAAAACTGTCAAGGAAGGGTGGACATTTACTTGCTTAGTAATGCCAGCCTATTCTAGCTTTTCACTATGAGAGGGCCGGAGAGACAAGCCAGTCGGACTGGAAAAAAGTGGAAGAGGCTGGTGTGTCTTGAAGCCCTTTTAAACCTTCTACAGGAGACAATTTCTCATGAATTAATCTGAAACCAGGATTCCCGAAGAAAACCTCCGAACAGGCCTGACCCAGCGACCTGACACCACCTGTCCACGGGCTCCAGCTCTGAGCCCTCCTCAGGCTCAGTTGTGTAACCAAAGCCAACTGTTTACAGGCCCTGCAGAGGATATGCGCCAGCCTCGCCCGCCGCCTCCCCTTCCCGGTGGGTCTCCCTAACTCCTCTTCAGCCGGAGGGTCGCGAGCAGCGGCGGAGTGGGGACCCGGCCCGGCACAGCAGCCTCCATCCCGTGCTCGCCTTCTCCGCAGGCCGCGAGCGCAGACGCCGCGCGGGAATCGCCTGGGGTTCCGGCCTGACCGCGCGGACACTAGCCGCCGGCTCCCTCGACATCATTACCTGTCCCCGGGACCCGGCGGACGCGCAGCCAAAGCGGCCGGAGAGGCCCGGGGCAACAATGGCGGCGGGGGCGCGGGCGCCTGCGTGGCGAGCTCAGCCCCGCGCCACAGAGGGGTTGCTGGCACCGCCACTTCCCTAGCCGGGAAAGCACGACGTGTCTCGGCCAGGAGCCGCACCTTCCAGCCCGGTCCTGAGGAGCCTGGCCCGAAACGCACCCCGCCTCGGCTCCGCCGCGACCTCGCCTGAGCGCCACTGCGCATGTGCGCAAGGGGAACGCTGCGCGCCCGCTGAGCCAATCGAAAGGCGCGTCCCGGCCCTCCCTCCCGCCGGAGCCTCATTCCCTGGACCTGTCTCCATGGTAACCTCCTCCACCCATCACTGTGACTTGCTTGTTAGCCTGCAGGGTTCTAGGGGTACTTTAAAGTTTCCCTGACCAGAAGCAGGTCTGGTAGATGCCTGGGAAGTCGGGGAGCTACTAGCATCTCGGGGAGGGGGATGCGGATGGGCGGCGATTACACTTCTGCCCTAATTAACCAGAGAAAACCTGGTGCCAGAATGCTAGAGGAAGGAAGGGCAGGGAAGAAGAGGGTCCAAAGGCAGAGCAACCCAAAGTGCGTTTCTGGGCTTTACTATGCATACACATCCACTGTTAAAGGTTCCGAGTCCCTCCTCAGGAATTTGATTCTGATTGGGCAAAGGGATAACATCCAACAGCATGTTGTTTACAGAGACACAACAAACCCACATAAAATACTTGAAAATAAAAGGATAGAAATACATTCCAGGTGTTCCTGTTTTTTACTGCCGCGTTGGCAAACCACCCAAGACTTAATGGTCTTAAAGAACAACCATTGTATTATGCTCATGGATTTTGCGGGTCAGGAATTTGGAAGGGGAACAGTGGGCCTGGCTCTTCCCTGCTCCACTGTGTCCTGAGGGTCCAACTGAGATGATTTAAGGGAGCCATTGATGATTCCATTCAATGGAAATGACCTTTTCCAAGGTGGTCTCACTCACATGTCTTTTTTTAAAGATTTTATTTATTTATTTGACAGAGAGAGAGAGAGAGAGAGAGATCACAAGTAGGCAGAGAGGCAGGCAGAGAGAGAGTTGCTATGAAGGTATTTTGTAGATATCATTAAAGTCCACAAATTCAGTTCATTTAAGTTGAGAAGATTATCCTGGATAACATGGGTGAGCCTGATTCAATGAACAAAACTTCCAGCCTGCCCTTCCTGACAGATTGCCCTGTGGATTTTGATCTTATCCAGTCAGCTCCCAAAATAAGCCAATTCCTTGTAAAAATCCAGTACATATGTTCTGCTTCTCTGGCTGCCCCCTGGACTAATACAGGTAATAATCCTAATAACTGACAAGATGGAACATTGAACAATCCCGAGAAATAAATAAGTATGGTATCCACTTATAAAAAGAAAAACTGAAAAAGACTATCTATCCACCATTACTCTATGTCTCCAACAATAAGGCCTCCAGAGATACTAAGCAATAACTGGTAACTGCAGGGAGTAAAACATAAACTGAAGCTGGAAACTTTAACACATCCTCCAGAGCACTGGAGTGCTGGGCTGCTGGGATCCCCTTTCAGGGCTGGAGTACCTGTTCCCTTGGGAGCTAGTGTGTTTCACGGCTGACAGCTTGTGACTAACCATGTCCTGGCTGAAGGGAGCTACCTCTCACTGATGTCTTCTTCTCCCTGGAGCCAGTCCACATCCAATGGAGATTCAAAGACCTTGGACCCCTTGCTTCAACGTGCAACTTCTCTAAAAGGATGTTCTGGCTTGAGTTCCCTGTAGGACCAGATGAGGTCACTATTGCAATCATATAGCATTTCAACTTCTTCCTGGGGCCCAATCCTCCTTATGTCACTCCTTTGCAGGTATTTTTCTAGGGAACACTACCTAACATTACCCCTGTAGAACCCTGAGACTCAGGACGGAACATATGGATTGATAGAGGCAAACGTTTTGAAACACTAATCCCTGAGTTCTCTGAGCCTGCAAAAATGGCCCACTCCTTCCAGTCTTGAAGACGATGCCTACAGAAGCTTCTCCCTTGTAGTAAAACCTGCGCCCCCCTGAGGAGCTAGCCTTTCCTTCCCTCTTGACCATTAGATCAATTAATAGGATCCAGTCACCACAAAACCCAACAGAAGAAGTGCTGGTCCTGATAGGGTAGGATAAGGAATAGTCCATGCATTTGCTGCAGGCCCTGACCAACCTATATTTGCGGGAACAGGAAAGTGTATGGGTCTGGGTCCTAAAGATGCTGGATCAAGGAGGACAGAACATATAGTGAGTACTGGAGAACTTCTTAAAAAGGAAAACACGCATGTATGGTCAATTTTCAACAAAGGAGCCAAGAATGTAAAATGGGGACAGAACAATCTCTTTAATAAATGGTGTTGGGACAACTGGACAGCCACATGCAAAAGAATTAAAGTGGACCACTATCCTACACCAAACACAAAAATTAACTCAAAATGGATTAAAGACTTGTACATAAGACCTGAAACCACAAAACTCCTAGGAGAAAACAGAAACAGTTAAGTCCTTTGACATCAGTCTTGGCAATGATTTTTTTGAGGGGGTTGATACAAAATAAAGGCAACAAAAGGAAAATCGAACAAGTAAAACAACATCAATCTAAGAAGCTTCTGCACCAGCAAAGGAAACCATCAGCAAAATGAAAATCAGCATAGTGAATGGGAGAAAACACTGGCAAATTACATATCTGGTAAGAGATTGATACCCCATATATATGAGGAATTAATACAACTCAATGGCAAAGAAACAAACAATCCAGTTAAAAAATGGATAGAGGACCTGAACAGACATTTCCCCTAGAAGGCACTCATGGCCAACAGGTGTATGAACAGATGCTCACTGTCCGTCATCCTCAGGGAAATGCAAATCAAACCCACCTTAAAATATCACATCACACCACTAGAAGGGGAAGTATCAAAAAGACAAGAAATAAGCATTGGTGTGCATGTGGAGAAAAGTGAACCCTTGGTGCCGTTTGTGGGAATATGAACTTGTGCAGTCACTGTGGAAAACAGTTGCTTAAGAAGTGAAAACAGAGGGCGCCTGGGTGGCTCAGTGAGTTAAAGCCTCTGCCTTCGCTCAGGTCATGATCCCAGGGTCCTGGGATCGAGGCCCGTATCGGGTTCTCTGCTCACTGGGGAGCCTGCTTCCTCCTCTCTCTCTGCCTGCCTCTCTGCCTACTTGTGATCTCTCTCTGTCAAATAAATAAAATCTTAAACAAAAAAAAGAAATGAAAACAGAACTAACACATGATCCAGGAATTCCACTTCTGGGTATTTACCCAACGGAAATGAAAACACTAACTCAAAAAGATATATGCATACCCAGCATTCATTACAACATCCAAGATGTGGCAGCAACCTGAGGGCCCATCAGTGGATGAATGGGTAGAGAAGTTGTGGTGTATAGGCGTCTGTGTGTATGTATATTTTGTTCACAGAAAATAATGGAATATTTTTCAGTCATTAAAAAGAGGGTAAAAAAAAAAGGACCAAAAGAGTAAATCTTGCCATTTGCAACAAGATGAATGGACCCTGAGGGCATTATGCTAAGTGAAATAAGTCAGACAGGGAAAGACAAATAGTGAACGATTTCCCTTGTATTTGCAATCTGAAAAAAGTAAAACCAAAAATCTCAACTCATAGATACAGAGAACAGACTGGTGGTGGACTGGGGCAGGGAGTGGGGGTGGGGCTGGGGCAAATGGGTGAAGGCGGTCCAAAGACACAAATTTCCAATTATAAAATAAGTAAGTCCTGGGGATGTGAGTATGGCATGGTGGGTGGGGTTACCAAAACTGTGTTGTGTATTTGGAAATTGCTGAGAGGGGCACCTAGGTGGCTGAGTTTATTAAGCACATGGCTCTTGATTTTTGGCTCAGGCCATGATCTCAGGGTTATAAGATCAAGCCCCACGTCAGGGTTTGCACTCAGCACAGAGTTGGCTTGAGATTCTTTCTCCCTCTGCCCTCTCAGCCCTTGTGTGCATGCTCTCATTCTAAAATAAATTTTAATAATGATGTATTAGGGGCACCTGGGTGGCTCAGTGGGTTAAAGCCTCTGCTTTCAGCTCAGGTCATGATCTCAGGGTCCTGGGATCGAGGCCCGCAATGGGCTCTCTGCTGGGCGGGGAGACTGCTTCCCCCTCTCTCTCTGCCTGCCTCTCTGCCTGCCTGTGATCTCTCTGTCAAATAAATAAATAATCTTAAAAAAAAGAATGCAGTATTAGTTTCAGATGTACAATATAATAATTTGGTATTTATATATATTGTGAAATATTTCACAATAACTTAGTTAACATCCATCACCACATCATTACAACCTTTTTTCTTGTGATGAGAAATTTTAAGATCTAGTCTCCTAGCAACTTTAAAAAAAAAAGATTTATTTATTTATTTATTTTAGAGAGAGAGAGAGAGAGCACACACGGGTTGGGAGTAGAGGAGGGAGAGAGAATCTCAAGCAGATTATACCTCAGTTAAAAAAAAACAAATAAAATGTTGCTTTGTTATTTAAAAAAGAAAAGAAAAAGAAAAGGAGCACATGCCGACGCAAGGAGGTGGTGGAAGGACTTTTGGAGGGCAGGAGAAAAGGACGGTCAGACACTGAGCAGAAATGCCAGAATTGCTTCAGCAAAAGGTGAAAGAAGGGTTTATGAAAGCCTGGGACACGTAGCAGCTGACCGCTTCACTGCAAGGCCTGGAAGACGCTCTGTGTTGAGATACAGACTGTGCTGGTGGAGGGGGCAGCAGCATCACTGAGCAGCTCAGTAGGGGCTGTCTGTGCAGGCTACAGAACTGGGCTTTCTGAGGGGAGCACTTGATCTTCAGAAACACAGTGAGCTCAGTGAGCATAATGAGCATTAAGGGCAAAGTGGATGGAGGAAGGAGTAGAGAGAAGGGTGTGTGTTATCTTCTGAGAGCTGTGCACACAACAGAATGTGGTGTCTCCAGGCCAAGAGACATATGGGCAGGCAAGACGGGGGCGGGGCTCAGTCGACAATCACATGAAAATAAAGGATGGATGATCAAGAGGCTTAGCAATGGTAATTCCAGCTCTCCTCCAAAGGGACTTATGGCTATTTACTCAGGTACACTGGGAAGAGGGGAGTTCCTACAAGTTTCAAGGCTAGATTTAGGGACCTGCCACATCAGACTCTGTGTCAGAATGGAGGAATATGGGAGTCAGCTAAGAAATTGCTCCTCTGCCTCATAGTAGGTCCACAGGACTCACTGTTCCATCCAGCAACAGTTTCTTGAAGCACTGAATATGTAATTGGAGTAAATGTAACTGGCTAGTCAAGTTAACTCCTTGCCTTGTAGGGTAAGAGTTCTACATATTGGGAAGACTAAGTGGGATGCTCTGAAACTTGCCTCCCTACCCCATCCCTGGCTAACACAGAAATCAACAAGAGCATCACTTCCCAGAAGGAGCAGCAGAGATTCGTGCCTCTCTAAATCACCTAAAGGGTAGAGAGTGAGGTCCTCATACTATTCCCATTTAATTCAACAGTCAGTCCCCTCCAAAAGCCAGATGCATATCAGAAGATGACCATGGATTATTATATCTTTTATAAATATATAATATACAATTATGTAGTAAAAAAAAAGTCCTTCTAATTCCTTTGTGAGAGCAGACGAAAACAGCATGAAGTATATGACACTCAGCCAGGGTTCTGGCCAAAGTGTTCTTCCATCAGATGAGCAAGAAGGGGCAGGCATGTTGGAGGGCTTGGGGACATCAACACTACAGAGGGTGCAGATTAATACTACAAAGTTTCAGGGGATTGCCAGAGGTAAAATTTGGGGGGGGGGCTAGGGGTATGGGGCAGGTCAGGAATTCCCTCCAATGTAAAGGACAGATTATTTTATCTCACACTCCCATCTCTTAAGAAGGAAACAGAAGGTTGATTCATTGACCTATACCCCTGAAGCAAATAATACATTATATGTTAATTAAAAAAAAAAGGAAACACAATACCTATAGGACTCTCTGGGACCTAAAAGCAGAACATACCCACTGGGCAAGTGTTTCCAACACATCTACTACGTGGAAGAGAAGTCTGTTAGCTCTGCATGGAACATGGAGTGGGGAGTGGGGAAAAGGCTCAGCGGCTGCCGCGGGGACCCTCTAACCCACTAGACTTGACAGTATGGGGAATAGTTGGGTTGGAAGCCACCATTGCAGTGAAGAGAGGTCAGGCACTAATATCTTTACTATGATAGGGACAAAATGCTGATTTTCCTACTCAAGCACTGGGGGGCTTGTAAGCAACATATTTACTTCTCAGTTCTGGAGGTTGGAATTCCAAGATCAAGGCACTAGCAGATTTGGTGCCTATTGAGGAAAAATCTGCTTTCTGGTTCACAGATTGCTGTTCTCTGTGTGCTTCCCCACAGATAGCTCATTAGTTACAGGGAGGCAAACAATGATTAGGTATTCTAGAAATCGATCAAATCTCGATGGGTTGATCAAAACTGACATCCAGTGGGGGACGGATGGATAGCCTGTGCCTCCAAATATGAAACCCCGAATAGGATATAGGATTATCTGGTATTTCAGCTGAGAGAGAATAACTTGAACCTTTGAGTGAGAAAATGATTACTGTGGAATGTTCTCTTACATAATGAGTGTGGGGAATTGGTATTCTAGCAAAACACCAGTATCATAAACCACAGGGAAAGGCATGAAAACAGTCCAGATTCAAGGAAGGTAAAGGTCACTTTGTAATTAACTAACTATATAACTATAGTTATATAGGCATATATACACACACACACATAGGCATAACTAACTTAGCCTAGATCCTATAACTGAGGGGCAAAAAGGACTTTCGAGTCATTTGGAAAATTACACAACAGATAGGAGAAGAGATGAAAGTATTGTATGGAGACTAAAGTTGCAGAACTTTAACTGAGAGAGTATCTAAACACTTGGGAAAATCTCTCCTAAGTATTCAGGGATTAAAGTCCAGAACATATATAATGTAACCTCAAATAATTCAGGGGACAATACTGTGAGTGTATGTGTGTATCTACATCCTGAAGGAGAAATTAAACAGACAAAAATAACAAAGAAAATAGAAAGAAACAGGGGCACCTGAGTGGCTCAGTTGTGTGAATGCTTGAAATGGGCTCAGGTCTTGATCTCAGGTCCTGAGTTTTTTTTTTTTTAATTTTTTTTTTAAGGATTTTATTTATTTATTTGACAGAGAGAAACACAGCGAGAGAGGGAACACAAGCAGAGGGACTGAGAGAGGGAGAAGCAGGCCTCCCGCGGAGCAGGGAGCCTGATGTGGGGCTCGATCCTGGGTCTCCAGGATCATGACCTGAGCCGAAAGCAGTTGCTTAACCAACTGAGCCACCCAGGCGCCCCAGGTCCTGAGTTTAAGATCGTCATTAGTCTCTGCTGGGTGTGAAGCCTACATTAAAAAAAAAAAAAAGGATAAAAATATTACAAATGATTGGATCTGGGTAAAAATTATATTAGTATTCCTTGTACTATCCTTATTCTTGCAAACTTTACACTGCATAATATCTTGCTAATGCATTCCTAGATACTTCAGTATTTTTTTCCTCATCTTCTCCTAGGAAAGAACTTTAATCCTACAATCAAAGAAAAAGCTAAAGAATGAAAACAAAAATAGGAACCTAGGAACAACATGAATAAAACATTGCTTGGGCAAACACTTTATAGAGAAAATTGGCCAAGGGTTTTAAAAAACATTAAAGATTATTTAATAGGAGCGCCTGGGTGGCTTAGTCGTTAAGCATCTGCCCCTCCCGCCCTTCAGGTCACGGTCCCAGGGTCCTGGGCTCGAACCGCATCTGGTTCTCTGCTCTGCAGGAGCCTGCTTCTCCCTCTGCCTCCCACTTCGTGCTCTCTTGCCTTCTGGGTCTTTCTCTCGCTCAAATAAATAAAATATATTTTTTAAAGGATTATCTAAAAAATGGAGAACAAAGCCTGTACGGCCTTTTTTTTTTTAAAGATTTTATTTATTTGATAGAGAAACGCAGCTAGAGAGGGAACACAAGCAGGGGGAGTGGGAGAGGGAGAAGCAGGTTTCCCGCAGAGCAGGGAGCCCCGATGGGGGGCTTGAACCCGGGACTCCAGGATCAGGACCTGAGCTGAAGGCACACGCCCAACGACTGAGCCACCCAGGTACCCCCGGTACGGCATTTTAATGAGCCCTTAAATTCATGAGAACAACACAGAGAAATTATAACCCAAACCTTCCCACCCTCCTACAAAGGCTATGAACATAAAAGTTTTAGGGTAGCCTTACCGGAGTCACGTTCTTGTGCCCAACGACAGAAACGTGGCTGGACCCCCAAATCAAAGCCACAGGCAAAGCCTTATTCGGGCTACAGCTCAAAGCTGCAGGAGACACAGAACGAACAGAATAAAGTTAAACCCCTGTGCAAACCTGAACTTCGGTGAATACGAAGTTCTTGCTCAGGTTCCCACTAGCGGGTCCAATATGGTAATAAGGGAAAGGGAAAAAAAAGACCTCATTCTGATTGGCTGCAAGGGCCTCGTCCTGATTGGTCAGAAGGGTCTCTCCCTGATTGGTTGAGATTGCCAGGCCACTCAGGAAGCTCATTGGTGGTTTTTGGAGCCGGTCCTGCGTTTTAGGGCCGGCTTGTGGGTGGGTTTGTCCGCAACCAGCTTCTGCTCTAGGAGGGATGCTGCTTAGCGGGAGCAGCCTCCGGAGAGCGCCACCGGTTCCTGATGTTTGCAGCTTAGGGCTCTTTCCCCTGATCCCTAACTGTCTCAGTAGGACGGCAATGTTTCCCCAATAGGAAGTCTTCAGTCCCTTTCCTCTGTAGTGTGTTGTTTTTAGCAGACACTTCCTGTGATGTGATTGGATGGAGGTCCCGTAGAAATGGGATGCAGCCTTAGCTCATCTCCCAGGAACACCAGGGTCCAAGGCCACCTCCCAGAGGGGAGGCAAGAGACCAGGGAGGTGAGGATACACGGGCACAAACCTTTGCCCCTCCTCCGCTGAGGTGTGAGGTCTGCACGGTAACGGGACTGATTCAATCCATCCTTGCATTTCTTAGATGCTGTAGGCTGAGGGCACCGGTCCCATTTATATATAAGGAAAGGGACACTCAGAGACGTGATGTGACTTAACCATGGCCTCCAGAGGTTAGGGGTGGAGCCCGGCCTTGAACCCTGCAGTACAACCTCTGACCATAGCCCTCTTGTTTTTGCTTACCCATACTATAGGAACATAGTGGCCTTGGAATCTTCACACCTGGTCATCACGTCTTCAGTTGGAAGGGGAGGTAAATTAATTGCATTCATTAAGAGTTAGAGGAGGTGCTAAAATACTTAGATAGCAAGTTTTTAAAAATCCAGGGGGCTCTTGGAAAATTACCAGCTGTAATGATGGAAAATGGAAATATTCCAACCCTTGAAATTGGTGAACTAGTGAGGCTTCTCTGGCCCTGCTCCTCTCCTAAGAACTTGGAGGCTTGACATCCTGCCCTCCACTGCGGGGGGAGTCCCCTTTTTTATAGCTTCAGTTTCTCTGCCCATGCTGATGGAAACTGTGATACAAAACTGTGTCTTAGTATATTGGGTTATGAGCATCAGCCTGGGTGCAGTGTGGAGACTTCAACTGATGGGGATGACATTTGTGCTTCTGCCAAATTTGCACTCATTTTTTTTCTATTCTAACATCAACCCTGCAATGTGGGTGGAATGATCCCCATTTTATACAGGAGGCCCAGAGAGGTTGAGAACTTTCCACCACCACACAGCATTAGTGGCAAGATCTGCATCCAGGTTGGGGGTCCGGATCCATCCTCTGTCTCCGGCTGTGTGCAGCCATGTGACGGGGGTTGTGTGTTCCTGGATGACCAGGATCCAGGGGCTAACAGACTCAGCCTGAAACAGGAAAGGGAGAAGAATTAAGATAACCTTAGTGTTCCCAGCCCCTGCCTGTGCAGTGAACCCAGAAAAGAAAATTTGTTTTTCTTTTCTTTTTTTAAAGACTTTATTTATGTATTTATTTGACAGAGAGAAACACAGCGAGAGAGGGAACACAAGCAGGGGGAGTGAGAGCAGGAGCAGGAGGCTTTGTGATGAAGGGAGCCCCATGCGGGGCTCAATCCCAGGACTCTGGGACCATGACCTGAGCTGAAGGCAGATGCTTAACAGTTGAGCCACCCAGGTGCCCTGAAATTTGTTTTTCTAGGAAAGACTGCATTATGCTGCTTTACAAAGACTGAGTTCTAAAGGCAGCTCAAATGGCAATACTCCCTTTACAGAAAATCCCTTCACGTGCCCACACCTGTGGGAAAGGAACAGCCTGTCAGGAGTTCAGGCAACCCTGGGGGGCTCAACAAGTCCCCCACTACTCAGGGGAGGGCACCCAGGGTCTGAATTGGTCTTTATAGCTGCCAACCACTAATTTGTTCTCCCATTGCTATGTCTCTATCATTTCATAAATTCTACATAAACTGAATTATACAACGTGTAATCATTTGTGACTAGCCTTTCTTCCCTCAGTATAAGCCTCTGGAGGTTCATCCAGACTTGTTGCTTTTGTCCATTTTCATTTGTTTTTGTTTCTAAGTAGTGTCCCATTAGTATGGATGTCTGTCTAATCACCTACAAATGGATGTTTGGGTGGTTTCCAGTTCTTGGCTATTGCAAATAAAACCGATATAAAAAACTGAGTATAAGTTTCCCCCCTGCTCCATGAACATTAATGTCTTCTTTTCTCTGAACAACTTCCCAGAAGTTTAACTACTGCATTAAATGATAGTTGCATGTTTCATTTTTGAGAAACTGCCAAGCTGTTTCCCATAGTGACTTCACCTTATTGCATTCCCGCTGGCAACGTGTCACTGATCCAGTTTCTCTCCCTCCTTGCTAGGTTTTGGGATGGTGACTTTCTAATTTTAGGCACTCCAATGGATGTGCAGTGATATCTCATTGTCTTTTTAATTTGTCTCCAATGGCTAATGATGTTGAACATCTTTTTATTTGATTACAAATTCTGTATATTCTCTTCAAGAAAGCTCTCAAATCAACATCTTTTTAAAAATTTTTTAAAAATATTTTATTATTTATTTTTGAAAGAAAGAGAGCAGGAGAGGGAGAAGCAGACTGTCTGCTGAGCCAGGAGCCAGATGAAGGACTCCATCAAGACCCTGGGATCACGACCTGAACCAAAGGCAGACGCTTCACCCACTGAGCCCCCCAGGTGCCCTAAGATCAATGTGTTAATTTACATGTGAAGGAATTAGAAAAATAACTAAAGCCAAAGTTAGAAGAAAGAAGGAAATAATAAAGATTATAGGGGAGCTATAAGAAATAAAGAATAGGAAAAGAGTAGCTAAAATGCACAAAGTTGGGGCGCCTGGGTGGCTCAGTTGGTTAAGCGACTGCCTTCGGCTTAGGTCATGATCCCAGAGTCTTGGGATGGAGGGATCCAGTCCCGCGTCGGGCTCCCTGCTGGGTGGGAAGCCTGCTTCTCCCTCTCTCACTCCCCCTGCTTGTGTTTCCTCTCTAGCTGTTTCTCTCTGTCAAATAACTAAGGTCTTTTTAAAAAATGCACAAAATCAAACGTTTGAAAAGACCAACAAAATGGGCAAACTGTACCTTGACGGACCAAAGAAAAAGAGGGAAGACACAAAGGAATAAAATCAGAATTGAACTGCTAGCTACCTTACAAAAAGAAAAGCGTTTTTAAGAGACAGTGTGAGGAATGCACACCCTCAAATGAAGTAACTTAGGGTAAATGGAAAATTCGATTCCAGTGATTCAGCAGATGACCAATAGGGGGCATACGCCAACGCTGCAAAATTATGTGCACTGCTCCTAATGGCCACAAGAGGGCGCGCGAACCCGCCATTGCTGATCCACGCAGCGCCTACCTGTCCCGTCCAGAGGAGGCGCGGGGCCCCGGTGGCGAAGAAGAAAGCGCTGGGTGTCCCCAGCCCTCGCGGGCCAGCATGGGGCTTTGTCCCTAGTGTCTCCAGGGACCTTTTTCTTAAATAGGGAATATAGAAGCTTTTACTGTCTGGAGTGTCCCCATGTGTCCTATAGTTTATTTTCACCGTGTGATGTTTTATCAAGTTTTGCTATACAGCCCCAGCGGCTCATCGAAGCGTCCGAAGTGAGCGAGTGTTTGCAAAATTCAGGAGGGGCAGCGGGCGAAGTGTGGGTGCTTTCTCGTCCCACGGGAGCCCCGGGGCCAGAGCAGAACCGAGCAGAGCATGGAACGCCGTAGTGGTTGGAAATTGAAACATTGCTGCAAAGGCGGGGTGTTAAAAAACACATTAAGTTCAACTTATACCAAAAGAAAATGGACTATAAATAGACCCTCCTGGCTTTAATGGAAGCACACTCATCAATTAATACTTTAAAAACAGGCTTCTTACCTGATTTTCTTTTCACCTGAGATAATGGAAATGTTTGACGATGGCTCATGACCCAGTGACAGACTTAGATGCTTGTTATTCATTTCAGCTTTCTCTCTTGCAGGGCCCATGGCCACCGGTGGTGGGTAGACATTGCATTACTAAATCCACCTCCTAATGGGAAAAAGAAGTCTGCAACACTTGTCACCTGGTGTTTGGAGGTTAAAACGTTATCTTTTAGTTTTCAAAACCAACCATTGCATTGTTTGAGGAAATGACATTTAAACCAAGGGGGAAGCTTATGAGTGTGGGGTGGGAGTGCTGTGTGGGTGTCCCTGTGGAATAATAGCACTGTCTGTAGAGAGAACAGCAGCGCTGCCTTTTATTTGTGCAGTTTGAGAGGTTGGTCAAGGATTAATGTACTGGACATCTTGTGCGGCTATTACTTGAGATTAGAGACGAAGAAAAGTCACTTTTTTTTGTTGTTGAGATTTTATCTATTTGACAGAGAGAAACACAGCCAGAGAGGGAACACAAGCAAGGGGAGTGAGAGAGGGAGAAGTAGGCTTCCTGCCGAGCAGGCAGCCCGATGTGGGACTCGATCCCAGGTCTCCAGGATCATGACCTGAGCCGAAGGCAGTCGCCCAACCAACTGAGTCACCCAGGCGCCCCAAAAAGTCACTTTTATCTATCTATCTATTTATTTATTTATTTATTTATTTATTTATTTAAGATTTTATTTATTTGACAGAGAGAAACACAGCCAGAGAGGGAACACAAGCAGGGGGAGTGAGAGAGGGAGAAGCAGGCCTCCCACCAAACAGGGAGTTCGATGTGGGACTCGATCCCGGATCTCCGGGATCTTGACCTGAGCCGAAGGCAGTCGCTTAACCAGCTGAGTCACCCATCCTGTTAATTTTGGCCATTCTGACTGGTGTAATATGGTATCTCAATGCAGTTTTGCTTTGAATTTCCCTGATGGCTAATGATGACGAACATTTTTTCATGTGTTTGTTAGCCATCTGTATGTCTTCTTTGTAAGGCAAATAGAAGTGCCTATTTGTGTTCTGCCCATTTTTTGACATGATCATGGAAAAGTCACTTTTATTTGCAGAGAAGCTTTGAGGGTTTCACTTTGAGATACACTTCCTTTAGGACATAAAAGTAGAGATAATACTGCAGGAATGAAATAGAGACATGAGTTTTTAGACACTGTCAGTGCAGAGCTCACAATGGAAGACACAGAAGCAATTGAAGAAATGCTCAAGGTTTTTAAGACCCTGTATAGTCAGAGGAGAGCACAGGGGTGGGAGAAATGTCTGAAGCATTCTACTGGTCCTTTTGAGGCAGATCTTGCAGAAGACATTGGCAAGAAGTACTTATGGTAGCTTGAAGACAGGAGGCTGAGCTGTCAGAGGACCCTGGGAAATAGAGCAGTCTCTAAAGGAGATCACAGAGAGACGCCTGGGTAACTCAGTTCGTTAAGTGTCTGCTTAAGGCTCAGGTCTTGATTCCAGGGTCCTGGGATGGAGCTCTTGTCAGGCTCTCAAGCCTGTTTCTCCTTCTCTCTCTGCTGCTCCCCTTGCTTGTTCTCTCTCTTCCTCTCTCTGTCATTTATAAATAAACGATCTTTTAAAAAATGAGGAGAGGTGGGGGCTCCTTCAAGAGAAGTGGATTCCATGCCCTCAGAGTTCCCACATGGTCAGAGAACCTGAGATTGTGGGAGGAGGTTATGGAAGCTGGAAGGAGGTTATGGAAAGAGGGAGGGATCTCAGATGATTGTTCAGAGAGGTGAAAACCCAGCATAACCTGGGTTAGACGTACACCACGAAGAGGCACGTGTTTAATAATTTAAACTTCAGAAAAAGGCAGAGAGATTCTGATTCTAGCCACCTTATAATTTAGCCATGTAATTCTTACTAAAGCTCTCCAAACTGTGTCCTTTTCCTCATTTGGAAATGGGTAGCAAATCCCTAGGAAGCAAGCTTACTTTGAGGATTAAATAAGCAAACGTGTATAAAATCTTCATGAACATAGTCTCAATCAATACTAATTATTAGGGTTTTTTCCCTCCTCTTTGGTACCCCTCAGCTTCAACGGGTTGACTTAATCCTGCTTCTTAGTGGTTACGCAGTCATCAGTTCATGCGAGTGGTTTCTGCTACTTTTTTTTTTTTTTAAAGATTTTATTTATTTATTTTTGAGAGAGAGAGAGAGAGAGAGAGAGAGAGAGAGAGAGATAGATAGATCATGAGCAGGGAAGGAGGGGCAGAGGGAGTAGCAGACTTCCCGCTGAGCAGGGAGCCCGACACAGGCTGATCCCAAGAGCCAGAGATCATGACCTGAGCCCAGGGCAGACGCTTAACCATTGAACCCAGTGAACGACCCAGGCGCCTCTGTTTATTTGATTCTTATTGTATTAGGGAGAGACTATAGTCCACAAATACCTCACATATACAAACTGTGAAATGCAGGGTGTTGCTGCAGATGGGGCAGGATCTCATCTACTGCTTCACTAAGGGATCAGGGGGTGCCAACTTAACACTCCCTGAAGCCCTTCTTCACTGCGTATTTTATGAACTTGCTGCTGTTTTGGGATTGTAGGAACACTCCAGTAGCACTCTAACATGGGTCTGCCTGCTATTTTCCTGTGCTAAGGATTCTAGAACTAGTCTTGTACTATGGGAATCCTTGAATCCTGAGACACCAGATGAGTCCTACAAGAAATCCCACTGACTTCAGCAGAAATCTGAATCCATCGGGGCAGAGTGGAGGGTCAGGACTGAGGCACTGATGTCGTTTCATTCCTTCATGGGATGGGGGTATCCAGGATGATTGGGGTCAGCTGAGCTCTGAGTGCCGGAGTGGCACATGGTTCGGGGGTGGGGTTGGTGTGTGTGTAGGACCTCAGGATCATCTCGAAGGACATTAGAAAACCAGTGTTGGGCGCCTGGGTGGCTCAGTGGGTTAAAGCCTCTGCCTTCAGCTCAGGTCATGATCTCAGGGTCCTGGGATCAAGGCCCGCATCGGGCTCTCTGCTCAGTAGGGAGCCTGCTTCCTCCTCTCTCTCTGCCTACTTGTGATCTCTCTCTCTGTCAAATAAATAAAATCTTAAAAAAAAAAGAAAACTAGTGTTCATGTGCCAAACCAGGAACAGTTAAATCTGAGAAACTGAGATTGTCCCTTGGTCTGGAGGCCAGTATCTACAAGCGAGGAATGTCAGGGTCTCCTAGAATTTGGGGTCAGGGAGGAAATTGAATAATACCCATGACAACAGAGAATCAGAAAGCAGGAAACTATGTTTTTCATTTTCTTATCTGTAAAATGGGGATAGTAATGTGTTCTTTGTGAGCAGCAGTAGCTAAAGCCTTCTGAATTTTGACCGTAAGGAGGGGTAGCACTCCCTAGATGAAGTTTTGGGGATTCCTGGTTGGCGTGTCTAGGACTGTGGGCAAGATTGGACACTCCTGGCTGCTTCTGGCTCAGTTTTGCCCACTTAGTGCTCAAAATGGTTCTGGCTGAGAATAGAGAAAGGCAGGTGGTGGCTGAGTTTCTGACAGTGAGTCCCCAGGTGAGTAGAGGGACTTTTTCTTGCTCCTACAATGACGTCTCTGTTGTGGATCATGAACACGCTCCTCTTGGCCTTCAGAGTGGCCCCTGAAGGTGCTCTAGTATTTGAGGTTCAGTTAAGTTTCCTCTGGGACTCTGGGCTATGTAATGGGTCATACATTGATCAAAAACCAGTCTTCTTCCCAAAACAACTCTGCTTTTTTCCACACTCTATTAAGGCTCTCTTGAACGGAGTTAGAGTGTTGACTTTTTGCCCTCTAGACCAGGTTTGAGGAGGGAAAACTTCCTTAAGTAACCACATTGGTGGGTGCAATTGACTAGGGGTGTGGTGCATGCAGGGGACAGGGGTGAGGGAAGAGAGAAACTGGAACCCTCACACACTGTTGGAATGTGTCCAGGTCTAGTGGGGAAGGTGAGCTTTCAGAAGGAGTGCCTGTCAATCCAGCATCAGGTGCTGGTGTGAGCCCTCTGTAGGGAGAGAGCGTGAGGGGACCACAAGGGACGGCAGCAGTGAGACTCAAGGGTAGGACCAGAGAAGATAACAGTGAATTCCTTTTCAAATTTTATTTTATTTTATTTATTTATTTTTGACATTTTATTTATTTATTTGACAGAAAGAGCACAAGTAGGCAGAGCAGCGGGCAGGAGAGGGAGAAGCAGGCTCCCCGCTGAGCAGAGAGATGGACGTGGGGCTCTATCCCAGGACCCTGAGATCATGACCTGAGCTAAAGGCAGACGCTTAACTGACTGAGCCACCTGGTGCCCCTCTTTTTAAACTTCAAATGTGAACTTCAAATGAAATATACGTGGTCCTTATGAAATCTCTAAAAATGAAAAAGACAAATGAAATTCTCCTTAGCTTCTGTGAATAACACTGCAGTGAATGGATGAATGTGGGTATCTCTTTGAGATCTTGATTTCAATTCTTTTGGATATATATACACAGGGGGAATTGCTGGGTTTTATGGTAGATTGAATAGTTGATTGATTTAATAAGGATCTTCCTGTTTTTATATTTTTAAAAAGATTTTATTTGAGGGGCGCCTGGGTGGCTCAGTTGGTTAAGCAACTGCCTTCGGCTCAGGTCATGATCCCGGAGACCCAGGATCGAGCCCCACATCGGGCTCCCTGCTCGGCGGGAAGCCTGCTTCTCCCTCTCTCACTCCCCCTGCTTGTGTTCCCTCTCTGGCTGTGTTTCTCTCTGTCAAATAAATAAAAATCTTAAAAAAAAAAAAGATTTTATTTGAGAGAGCGCATGAGAGAGAGAGCCCAAGCAGGAGGGAGGGATAGAGAGAGACAGAGACTCCATGCTGAGCCTGGAGCCTGATGTGGGGCTTCTTCCCAGGACCCCAAGATCACAACCCAAGCTGAAGGCAGACGCTTAATGACTGAGCCACCCAGGCGCCCCATGCTAGTTTTTAAAAAAAATTTTTTTTTAAGATTTGATTTATTCATTTGATAGAGAAAGAGAACACAGCAGAGGGAGCAGCAGGCAGAGGGACAAGGTGAAGCAGGCTTCCCAATGAGCAGAGAGCCTGATGTGGGGTTCGATCCCAGGACACTGAGATCATGATCCAAGCCAAAGAAAGATGTTTAACCAACTGAGCCACCCAGGTACCCTTATTTTTTAATTTTTAAAAAAATTTTTAAAAGATTTTTATCTATTTATTTGACAGAGAGAAACATATCTTTGTATATCTTTTTTTTTTTTTAATTAAGCTCAACACAGAGCTTGAACTCATGATCCTGAGATCAAGAGTCACATGCTCTATCAACTGAGCCAGGCAAGTGCCCCTGTCTTTTTTTTTTTTTTTTTTTTTAAGAAATGACTGTTCAAATCCTTTGCCCTTTTTAAATTGGGTCATTTGGGCGCCTGCGTGGCTCAGCTTGTGTTCCCTCTCTAGCTGTGTTTCTCTGTGTCAAATAAATAAATGAAATATTTTTAAACAAAAAAACCAAACAAATAAATAGGATCATTTGGTTTCCTTATGCTTTTGAGTTGTAGGAAGTTCTTAAATACTTTGGATATTAATCTCTCATCAGATAAATGGTTTGCAAATATTTTCTCCATTCTGAAGCTCACCTTGTCACCCTTGTGACGGTTTCCTTTGCTGTGTAGAAGTTTCATAGTTTGATAGCGTCCTCCTTGCCCATTCACAATATCCCAGATATGGAAACAACTGGTTCATTAATGGATGAATGAATAAAGAATATGGGTTGAGGTCACCTGGGTGGCTCAGTGGGTTAAACCTCTGCCTTCAGCTCAGGTCATGATCTTGGGGTCCTGGGATTGAGTCCCACATCGGGCTCTCTGCTCAGCAGGGAGCCTGCTTCCCCCTCTTTCTCTGTCTGCCTCTCTGCCTATTTGTGATCTCTCTCTCTGTGTCAAATAAATAAATAAAATCTTAAAAAAAAAGAATATGGGTCAATACACATAAGGGAATCTTATTCTGTCTTGAAAAAGAAGGAAATCCTATCACTTGTAACAACATGGATGAACGTTGAAAACATAGCAACTGGGTGAAATAAGCCAGTTTCTGAAAGACAAATACTGTAAGAGTCCCTCATATGGAGTATCTAAAATGTTTTAAAGCATATCTAACTCTGTGACTAGGTATGGAAGGCAGATACTAGGTCATTAGAAAAGGACTTGACTAGAACCCCAAACACAGATGGAAACTTCCAGTGCAAAAGAATGAAACTGGACCCTTATCTTAAACCATATACAACAATCAACATAGCATGGATCGAAGACTTGAACATAAGACCAGAAACCATGAAACTCCTAGCTAAGAGCAAAAGCAACAGAAGTAAAAATACACAAGCAGGACTACATTAAACTAAAAAGCTTCTGCATGGCAAAGGAATCCACCAAGGAAATGAAGAGGCAATCTTCAGAATGGAAGAAATGTTTGCAAACCATATATCCAAGAAGGGATTAATACCCCAACTATATAAGAACGTGTACAACTTAATTGCAGAAAAACAAATAACTCAAAAAACTGAAAAGGCATCTTTTCATGTGTCTGTTGACCATCTGTATGTCTTCTTTGGAAAAATGTCTAGTCAGATACTCTGTCCATTTTTTTTAAAGATTGTATTTATTTGACAGAGAGAAATACAGCCAGAGAGGGAACACAGGCAGCGGGAATGAGAGAGGGAGAAGAAGGCTTCCCACTGAGCAGGGAGCCCCATGCGGGGCTCGATCCTGGAACTCCAGGATCATGACCTGAGCAGAAGGCAGATGCTTAACGACTGAGCCACCCAGCCGCCCCCACTCTGCCCATTTTTAATCTGATTATTTTTTTGGGGGGGGTTGTTGGTGGATGCTGAGTTGTAGGAGTACTTTACACGTTTTGGATATTAACCCTTTATTGGATGTATCATTTGCAAATATCTTATCCCATTGAGCGGGTTGCCTTTTGGGTTTCTTGATGGTTTCCTTTTCTGTGCAAAATCTTTTTATTTTGATGCAGTCCCAATAGTTGATTTTTTGCTTTAATTTCCTTTGCCTCAGGAGACAGAGCTAGAAACATGTTGCTGTGTCCACTGTCAGAGAAATGATTGCCTGTTGAATCACTATATCATACGCCTGTTCATACCAATGTAACATCGTGTGCCAACTCTAATAAAAATAAAATGGCCAAAGGATCTGAACAGACATTTTTCCAAAGAAGACATAAAAATGGCCAACAGCGTCATGAGAAGGTGCTCAGAATCATCAGGGAAATGCAAATCAAAACTATGATGAGATATCTCTTTACACCCATAAGGATGTCTATTACCAAAAAGACAAAGGATTGCAAATGTTGGTGGTGGCGCAGTGTAAAGAGGAAATAAATCATTTCAGCCACTCTGGAAAATGGCAGGGAGGTTTCTCAAAAAGTTGAAAATAGAACTATCATAAGATCCAGCAACCCCTCTTCTAAGTATATATGCAAAGGAAACAAAATCACTATGTCGATGACATGTCTGCATTTGCATGTTTATTTCAGCGTTATCTGTAATTGCCAGGATATGGAGATGGCCTCGTGGCCATACATGGATGAATGGAGGAAAAAACATGGGATATATATACATAAATGGAATATTATTCAGCCCTGACAAAGAAGGGACTTCCGCCATTTGCAACAGTATGATTGAACCTTGAGGGCATTATTCTAAGTGAAATTGGCCAGACAGAAAAAGACAAATACTACCGCATGTTATCACTTATAGTACCTGACAACAACACCCTCCTTTTCTCCCGGGAATTAAGCAATAAAGCCCACATGAAAGATACCAGAGGAAAGAAACATTTTTATCACCAGAGATTGGGTGTCAAGGCTGAGATAATTCTGTGCAAACAGACCCTGTTACAATAATTCTTATTTCTCCTTCACCACCCAGTATATTTTAGCCACTTTTCCACAGTCCTTCTCTTTGTCCAACCTAGTAAAACAGGACTTGGGTTTGCCACTTCTTTGAGTCTTCATTTCCTTATGAGAACTCTGAGGCCATGCAAAGCTTACTTTGCATGAGTTTGTGGGGGTTTTTTCTCTGTTGATCTGTCTTGTGTAAATTTAATTCTCAGGCCCATCCAAAGGTCCTAAGAAGGTACAGATAAAGTTTTGCCTCCCCTATAGAGGCACACAATATGCACCTGTCCCTCACAGTAATCGGTAAAAAGAAAAAAAAATCCTTGGTAATAATTTTGATTGCCCAGTGAAGGTCTTATTCCTTATCTATAAGATACAATGTCTTTTGACCCACAATTAAAGAAGTGTGTGGAGGAGATACTTTAAGACCATAGGAACTTCCTTTCCTCAGTATAATTTCCTCGTAGTTCCCTGATGTTTAAGATTCATGGTTGATTCTCGCATGACCCATGTTTACTATGATGATGGCAGAATGATAATTTTCCAACAGTAGCAATCTCTTCCACTTTACAGGTTAGCCCTTGTTATTGTCCTTTCTGTGAGAGTCATTCCACATTTCCTATCTGTCAATATATCTATCAAGTTATCTATCATCTAACTATTATCTTATATTCATCAGTATTTTTTAAAAAGATTTTATTTATCTATTTGACAGAGAGAAACACAGCCAGAAAGGGAACACCGGCAGGGTGAGTGAGAGAGGGAGAAGCAGGCCTCCCACTGAGCAGGGAGCTGAATGCAGGGCTACTGAGCCACCCAGGCACCCCTCATCAGTATTATTTTTATGTTAAATTGTTCTAGCTATGGCTGTTACATGTCTCTTTCTGCTGATTGACCTCATTGTGACATACCAAAATCTTTTTTTTTCCTTGTAGTTTTTTACTTTTTCATGGAAGAAAATGTTCCAGGGCTCTCTAGTATGTACCATGATCTAGTCCTGAAATTAGCCACATGCTGCATTACTGAGTTGTGTCCGCCCCCCACAATTTATGGTTGAAGGCCTAACCCCAGTGAGACTATATTTAAGGGGGTAATGAAGGTTAAAAGAGGTCATAAGTGTGACCTTGTGGTGCCCTTGTAAGAAGAGGAAGACACCAGATCTTTCTCTCTCTCTCTTTGTGCGTGCACGGAGGAAAGGTCACGTGAGAACACAAGAAAGCAGTCGTCAGAAAGCCAGGAAGACAGTCTGCACCAGAAGACTCCATCCTGCTGGCCCCTTGAGCTAATAGGTCAAGGGCCTTGACTTATTCGTGGGGAATATGAATCTGGTCACTGGGTGTGCTCATTGCCACTGAGGTGTGTTTGCGTGTCTTCCCTTAGAGCGGGCAGAACTAGGAACATGCATGCATGTACACACATGTATACAAATATTCATGCATCTAAGCATATATGTACTTGTGGATGATTTGTACGGCTGCACATGCATAAGCTATAAGAGTCATACAAATATTCTTTTAAAGACTTTATGTATTTACTTGAGAGCACGAATGAGACAGCAGGACGGGGGGCAGGGGGAGGCAGAGGAAGAAGAAGAAGCAGACTCTCTGTGGAGCAGGAAGCTCGATCCCAGGATCCCGAGATCGTGACCTGAGTTGGAGGCAGCCGCTTAACTGACTGAGGCACCCAGGTGCCCCCCAGAAATTCTTCTAAGTGTTCTGCACCCTACAGGCTTTTCTTGCCTTCATTCATTCCCCGTTTGAATGTCCCCTCTTCTCAGTGACACCCCGTGGCTCCCAACAACATCGCATTACCCATTTGCTCAATCCTTCAAAGCAGCCAAAATGGTTTTGAGTTTTCTTCACCCATAACACTACACGAAACAAACTTACTGAAATGTGCTGAGACCTGTTGCGCCATAGACTTTAAATCAGCATCTGGCATTGCAGACTGCTGAGCCATTCCCACGGGTTCCAAGAATGTATGTGAGGGTTGTGGCTCCGCCCTCTTAGCCAGGTTTGTGAATGCAATGCACCTGTTGGTTTGGTTCTTCTTCTTCTTCTTCTTCTTCTTCTTCTTCTTCTTCTTCTTCTTATTATTATTATTATTATTATTATTATTAATTTTGTTCTTATTCTTATTCTTATTCAAGAGTTTATTTTTAAGCGATCTTTATACCCAACGTAGAGCTCAAACTCACAAACCCCAGATCCAGAGTCACACGCTCTACCGACTGAAACTGCCTGGCAGCCCCTGGGCTGGTGTTTCTGATCTACAGACCCCGGCACCGATAGGTTTCAGAGATGGTTGTTAACACACCAGCATCTAGAAACATTGGGACCACAGTGAATTCACTGCATGCAAGGTACAAAGTAAGAACTTCAAGTGTACCGCTAACGTCGTCTGTATTAAGGAGTGACAAAATCATACATTTCAAACTAACCTTCTGGCGATGGATGAATATCAAGGTTTTTTTCTACAAAGGACTTGTGCGCTTGAGTAAGCAAGCCCATGTCCTGGATATGACCCACATACATGAGAGTGAAGACTTGAATCATCTCTTTGCCTGTGTATGGCTCGACTTAGGACTCCTGAAGCGCCTCTTCCCGCACTAGCTGGTCTCCGGGATAAAGAAGGGTGCAGACTGCGAGGGTCCAGCAACATGCTTCGCAATATTCCGTCTTACAAAATCTGGGGCCCCGCAGAGCGCCGCGGCTTGCACCTGTCGGCGCCTTGCGCTGGAGCGCCACCTGGCGGTAGTTGCAGTTGCCGGCGCCGTCTGGACACCACCTTGGCCCCACCTGCCAAGAGCCCGAGAGCCCAATGCAGTCTCCTCTGGAACATCCTCTCCAAACACTTTCTTCTCGACCACGACCCCATCTCTCTCCTGATCGCTGGCTAACTAAGGAGGTGCGAGGTGCTTGGGCGGGGGTGTGGTGAGGAGGGTGGACTTTCCAGGGGCAGCCAAGGAGAGGGGAGCTGGTGAGTTCCCTGGGCAAGGATGCGGGGTGGGGGTGGGGGGGCTTGGCAATGGCCACCAGCACCCATGCTGGCTTCCCACAGGCCCTTCCTTTCTGAATTGGCTGCTGCCTCGAGGAGCAGTCCCAATCGTCTTGGTGCTCCCTAATATCACTGCTGCTCAGGGGCACCTGGGTGGCTCAGTTGGTTAAGCGACTGCCTTCGGCTCAGGTCATGATCCCCGAGACCCGGGATGGAGCCCCACATCGGGCTCCCTGCTCGGCGGGAGGCCTGCTTCTCCCTCTCTCACTCCCCCTGCTTGTGTTCCCTCTCTGGCTGTGTTTTTCTCTATCAAAATAAATAAATAAAATCTTAAAAAAAAAATATCACTGCTGCTCAGATTCTGCAAAACTTCCAAGGAAGCCTTACCATCAACACCTCAAGGACCAGAGTCTGGATCCAGAGCTGCTCTGCCCTTCATTGAGGATGCCTGGATACAGCTCCCTACCTACACTTGGGGGTAAGAGGTGGGAATGTCCATCCAGCTAGGGGATGCTCAGACTAGAGGGGGAGGTGTCTTTACTGCTTGGAATGTGATCGCAAGACAGGAATTTTCTTGAGGCCTTTGGAAAAGTTTGAGCCCCTAGAAAGTGGGAGATTTTCCCTCAGGCCCAGGCTCTCTCACAACTCATAGAAGGGTCTGAGGTTGGTGAAGGTGTCCTTTGTGTGTGATCTCCAACCTGTTCTAGGAAGTGGACAGGGGATTGCCTCCATTTTTCATCCTGACAGTCTCTCACCTAGCCATTGGCTCTCTCTGGGCCTCTGCAGGGAAGATCAACCTCCCGAGGAGATTCTGGTTCAAAGGACCTGAGGTCAGAGGATCGCTGTGTGGCCCAGGTCTGGATCACAGGAGAGATGGGATTGGAGGCTGGGCCAGCAGAGGCTACACTTCCTTCATGGGCAGAGAGAACCCAGATGCCTCAGGACTGAGCACCCCAAAAGGAGGTGTCATCCCCTCTACCAGACTTTGGGTCTGGGAGGCGAGGTGGAGAGTCGCTGAGGGTCTCCCGCTGTGCTGGATGGTGGACAAGTTCTGACCTCTTAGAACCATCCTGGAGTCGCTCGCCAGGCCCGGACCCTGTGGGGGAACCCCACTGCTGTGCAGAGAAGAGAGCTGTCCCCACCTCCACCTCAGTTCTTCCCTTCCACTGCTTCTGGAATGAGAATTTGTGCAAAGGGTCTAACAAGAGATAACAGCTAAAGAGAGTTGTGAAGCAAGTCACCACGGAATGGGCAATAATAATAATAACAAATAATAAATTTAAAAAAAAGTAGTGATTGAGAAACTGTTAGCTGATTAAGGTCCTCACCCATTCTGAGAGTATCAGAGGGTTCTTTTTTAAAAAAAGATTTTATTTCTTTATTTGACACAGAGAGATCACAAGTAGGCAGAGAGGCAGGCAGAGAGAGGAGGAAGCAGGCTCCCCGGTGAGCAGAGAGCCCGACTGGGGTGGGGCTCAATCCCAGGACCCTGAGATCATGACCTGAGCTGGAGGCAGAGGCTTAACCCACTGAGCCACCCAGGCGCCCTATCAGAGGGTTTTGAGAAGAACATGACTTCTGCACTTTTGGAGAGAGCTTCACAGAGGAAAGGGGTGGGACACTGCTTGCCTCATCATTCAGACCTAGTGAGAGAGGCTTTCGCAGATTACCCCAAAAGCTCGATACCTGTCCCCAGAAGTTGGGAGGCTCGTTGGCTTGATGCATATTTTTTGCTTTAAGAAACCGATGGGGCAAGAGATGGTCAAGTGGAAAGAAGGCATCTGCATCCCATTGGGGGGCATTTTGTGGGCTAGGGATGCATGAGTTCTCCCTATGATCTAGACATGATCTTGGGGTCTTTAAGAAGTTATTCACAGGGCTGCCTGGAGGCCTGTTCAGATCTCCTAGAGGAAAATCCTAGATGTTGATTCAACAAAGAGCAACCAGCTGAAATAAAATATATTCATGGGGCTAAGTGAAATGCAGGAGAGGGATCTTCAGCACTGAGGAGTGAATCTCTCAAAATTCCGTGAGTCCTCAAGAGTAAGATCCCTGATGATGACACTACCTTCAGGCTTTCCCTACCTTCATTTCTCCTACTCCCTTGCTATGACTTTGAAGGGATCAGGGACACGGCTAGCCAGCCTGTGGGCAAAGAGGTAGAAACACAGGAGCAGGAGGAATGAAGAGCCCTTGCGTGAATTCATGTTCAGAGACCTGACTATTAATGGGAAGGATGCCGTAATCACTGTAATCACAATGACCCCCAAAGTCATGGGAACTGTCCCTCCCTCTCTCCCCTACCCCCTCTGATTTAGCTTCCTCTTCCATGAGAAGAAGAACTTGCAAATAGTAGGTATATCAAGGAATGATAAGAGGCAAAGTCACTTTATGATTTCATCTCATGCTTGTACTGGCTTAGAATGCCATCCAAAGAAGGCACTGGGTTCCATTTTTCCAGTCCAAATTCCTTGGAGATAAAAAGCAATTGGCTCAGGTTCTGCTGGAGAACATCTCTCCAGCTAGAGAAGCAGTTTCGGTGGCACAGGCTGGCTGAAGCAAGGAAGCACCCTCACTGGGAGGGACAATGGGTACGCCAAAATGTATCTAATGTTGTGTGCAAGACTTTGCCATCTTTAATCAACTTTCCTTTTCTTTGCTTTTTTATTTTTTTAAAGGTTTTATTTATTTATTTGACAGGGAGAGACTGAGCACAAGCAAGGCGAGCAACAGAGGGAGAAAGAGAAGCAGACTCTTCACTGAGCAGGGAGCCCGATGCTGGGCTCGATCTCATGACCCTGAGATGATGACCTGAGCCAACGACAGACGCTTAACCGAATGAGCCACCCAGGCCCCTGAATATATGATTCTTGAAAGGTGGAAAAATTGAAGGGATTTCCAAGTGTTTGGCATCACATGAAAATGTTAATTAGGGGCGCCTGGGTGGCTCAGTTGGTTGGGCGACTGCTTTCGGCTCAGGTCATGATCCCGGAGACCTGGAATCGAGTCCCACATCGGGCTCCCTGCTCGGTGGGAGGCCTGCTTCTCCCTCTCTCACTCCCCTTGCTTGTGTTCCCTCTCTGGCTATGTTTCTCTCTGTCAAATAAATAAAATCTTTAAAAAAAAAAAAAGAAAATTTTACAAGATTTAAGTGCATACAAAGGGTGTTTTCTGTCCTAGCCATGGAGATAAAATCCATTTCAGGCATTCAAGTTGAAACTCACAATGAAATGTAGGATCTCTAGCATTTAGTACTTGCTTTTGTGTTTGTTCTGTGGTTCACAACAGCAAGGGAACCACAGAGGAAAGGGGGAGGAAAATGTCACTGCTTCTAAACTCTGGAAATGGGGTTGAGAGCTATGCCCATACTTGTCCTCCAGCTAATCAATCTGGGAAAGGATTTGCCATGAGTGACTCGAGAGCAGGACTCACTGAGTCTAATTTCAGAGGAGGAAGGGGTAAAATCAAGTTTCCTTTGCTTTTGCTTTTGTTTTGTTTTAAATTCTGCAGAGCCAGGAAAAGAGAATCATTCCCAGCAGAAGAAAAAGGTACCACTAAAAATGATCAAAGGGTTCAGATTTTTTTTCTAGAAAAATAATATGAGGCATCCTCCAAGACATGACCTCTTTGAAATGAGGCATGAGAAGCTTTATGGAACAAGTGGCTGAATTTAAAAGAGAGGAGAATACAACAGGAATTTAAAATGACAGTGGTGGGATTGTGTTGCCTTCTATTTAAAGAGTTTATTTATTTGAGCCTGAGAAAGAGAACATAAGCAGGGGGAGCAGCAAAGGGTGAGGGAGGAGCTGATTCCCTGCTCAGCAGGGAGCCTGATATGGGGCTCTATCCTGACCTGAGCCAAAGGCAGATGCTTAACCCACTGAGCTACTCAGGCACCCTGCAATAACCTTTATTTAAAGAGCAGGACTGAAGTTTTAGAAAATGGAACCCCAGTTGATGGGCAATGATATCCCCAAATGCAGGGAAAATGGGAAAACACAGGAAACAATTTTGAGAAATTATAGATGCAGAGTACAGAGAAGCCTAATTCTCTATCCACTTGGTGGTAATTATCCATCATACGGAAGGGTAAATGGCATTCCCGGAAAAAGTCTAGAACAAAAGGACTAGAAGAGCAAGATTGAAAAATGCACCGGAAAACTTTTCTAAAATGGCCAAGTGAAAAATATTCTTTTAGAACTATTTTAGTTTCCCCCATTCCTGGGCTCATGTTCTTGTTCTCTTTCAGGGCTTTAAGATTGTGAGCAATGCAATTTCCTATCGGGTTTTGGATCATAGGTTAACCATAGGTGAAAAACAACTCATTGACATTCTAATTTGCATTGCTTTAATTATGAGTTGTTTGTTTTCATAGGTTTCAAAACAAGTTTTACGTTTCATACTCTGTACCTGTCTTCTATTGTGTGGTTGGTCTTTTTAAAAAACTGCTCTTCCGGTGGTAAATTTTGTGACGGGGGATGGGTGGGGTGGGTGAGAGGTAGGGGTAGGTGTCGAGGGAGTCCCCCAGGTGCTGCCCAAATCAGCGCCGCGGGCTAGGAAAACGACACCGCCCGGCACTTGAAGTTCAGATCTCCGGCTTCTTTGTTGCCAGGGGGTTAGCAGAAGGAGCGCCCCTTGGCGCCCCTGCAGGGACGAAATAACAAATGACCCAACCCTTCTATTTCCCTGCGTGGGAGAGAAAACGTGCGGCCGTGACCCCGACGTGACTTGAACACGCAACCTTCTGATCTGGAGTCAGACGCGCTACCATTGCGCCACGAGGTCATTGGACAGGAGTGACTTTTGATCTTTTAAGGCTCTTCCGTCCTACACTCTCCTCCCCACCCCCCCCGCCGCGTGCCTACGTCGCTCCGCGGCTTTTCCATGGAGCCGCAAGGCGGACCGAGCTGAGGCGCGGGAGCAGGGCTGCATCCCACGAGGGCCCCGGCTCCCCGCCACCACCTGCCCTACCCGGCGCTCGGCCTGGGCCGGGGACGGTCGGGCTCCAGGCGGGGAGGGGCGGCCCCTGCAGGGGTCCCGGAGCCGCCCGGGCTGCGGTCTCCCGGGGCGACCAGCGTTGGGGACCCGGCGGGGACACGGGCGGCTGGGAGGAAGCGGTAAGCGTCGGGAAGTGCGGGTTGGGAGGACGCTGGTCTCCACCGACTAGAGCAAAGGTCGAAAACAAAAACAAAAGCAACCTAGTGACTTTGGAACTTAGCATAAAAATAGAATAATCATGAGCCCCGCTCCCCGCCCTCCTCCCACCCTCCAGGTAGAAAACTAAAAACCCATTCTTGAGAATTTGGGTATTATAGGAGAGTGTAATAAAACTCGAAATCAGCGATTTCTTGGATTGCATTTTGATGTATTTCCGCATTTCCTTCTTCCCAAGTATTTTCAAGTGTCCAACTAAAGCGTGGGGACGGTTAAGAACAGCAGGGTTTCAGAAAACTGCACAAAACAAAGGGTTGCTTAAGGAGTCATCACCAAGGGAGCACCATGGCCACCGCCAGCTAGGTCAAGTAACAGGACCTGCCCACCATTCACCCCAAAGCCTCCACGGGTCCCCAGCCGCCCTCCTCCCTGTAGCAGCAACCACTCTCCACCTTAATGCTAATCACTTCTCTGCTTTTCTTTTCTTTTTTTTTTCTTTTCTTTTTTCTTTTCTTTTCTCCTCACTTCTCCTCCCTTCCCCTCCCCTCCCCTCCCCTCCCCTCCCCTCCCTTCCTCTCCTCTCCTTTCTTCTCTTCTTTTTTTAAAAGATAAAGTAGGCTCCACCCCGCGTGTAGCCCAAGGTGGGGGAACTTGAACTCGGGACTCTGAAAGCAACACCTGCGCTGAGATGGTGGATTGCTCAACAAAGGGAGCTGCCCAGATTCCTCCCACTGCTTTTCTTTATAATTTTATCACTCAAACGTGTATCCCTAACCCTATAGTTCCATTTTGTAAAACTCACTTTTCCTT
The DNA here is from genome assembly GCA_004023965.1 of Spilogale gracilis. Lineage (NCBI taxonomy): Eukaryota > Metazoa > Chordata > Mammalia > Carnivora > Mephitidae > Spilogale > Spilogale gracilis. The sequence continues at coordinate 74,393 of PITA01006191.1, forward strand.
CACAGAGTCATCCCTACCCCAATGAAGTGATGCTGTGACCTTTCCAGTAACAACTCGCTTGTTCACTTAGATCATTTGGTTAACATGGGTTCTGCTCTTTGTGATGTTTCCCGCTTTGTAAATATTTTTATTTTATTTTTAATGAATGTTTGGGGGTAAATGCTTTGAAACTATTCACATATCCTGTTTCCTTCTCAAACTTGCACCTACTAATTTTAGCATCCATTTTGCTTGGAACAATTATTACTGTGGTGTTTGCCTCATGGTGATTTTCTATTTCCTTTTTCCTTCTATATTTATCATCATAATCCTATAAGAAAGAGCTGACTCTTCTTCTCATTTATTGATATATTACATATTCAGTTACTCATTTGCATCAATACAGACTCAGATATTTTTAAATTCTATGGATTTAATCCATAGAATATCATTTCTTTCTTTTTTTATTTTAGATTATTTATTTAGTTTAGAGAGGGAGCACGAGGGGGGGCAAGGGTGGAGAGAGAGGGAGAGAAAGAATCTCAAGCAGATGTCATGTTGAGCTTGGAGCCTGTTGCAGGTCTGGATCCCACCACACCTGAGATCATGACCTGAGCTGAAATTAAGATTCCAAGGGTTAACTGACTGAGCCACCCAGGTGCCCCTTGCCTGGGTATTTTTTAATTCTGTGGATTTAATCCATAGAATATCATTTCTTATACTGTTCCCAAAATTGTTCTAGCTTTGGCCCTTATGAGCTCCTTCAGGTTGGCACATGACTTTTTTCGACATGCTATCATCCTCGTTTGAGCACTCCCTTAGTTTCTGGCACAAGATGTCTTATATTGTTCCTGTGCAGGTCCTGGAATCGACCATTTCTCCAAGGAGCCCTAGTTCCTGTTGTTGGACAGTGATGTCTGAAATCAAGATCTGGGCATTAGGTGCGCTCATTGCAATGCAATGTCATTTCCCTTTCCCTATGTGTGACTTCTCTCTCTGACAATGAAAGACCCAACTCTCAATAGCTATAATAGATGAACTTGCTAGAAATATCTATGTATGCATGTGTGTGTGTGTGTGTGTGTATGTTTCAGGATTACTAATCTATATACCTGTAAGAAAAAATTCATTAAGAGGATTATAGGATATGTATATATTTGTTTTTGCCTTGGCTTTATAGTCAGAATATTGTTTTACAAAAATAATTTAGGTTAGATATCTCCTCTGAGTCCTTCACTCTTGTTTATGTTATTTATTTGTAATACAGTTAGGCTGTTACTTTTGAACTCCATTTCTGGTTCACAGATGCATACACACCTCAATTGTTTTTCATTATTTAAAAAGATTTTGCAGGGCGCCTGGATGGCTCAGTTGGTTAAGCGACTACCTTCGGCTCAGGTCATGATCCCGGAGACCCGGGATCGAGCCCCACATCGGGATCCCTGCTCGGCGGGAAGTCTGCTTCTCCCTCTCTCACTCCCCCTGCTTGTGTTCCCTCTCTGGCTGTGTTTCTCTCTGTCAAATAAATAAAATATTTTTTAAAAATTTTGCATATGTAAAATATTGCCATAGTTCTAAGTGTCAGAGGTATATAAAAGGCTATATGGGGGCACCTGGTGGCTCAGTTGGTTAAGTGTCTGCCTTCAGCTCAGGTCATGATCACAGGGTTCCTGGATCAAGCCCCAGGTCAGGCTCCCTACTCAGGGAGGAATCTGCTTCTCCCTCTCCCTCTGCCCTCCCAGGGGTAGGCTCATGCTGTCTCTGTCTGTCAAATAAGTAAATAAAATCTTTTTTTTTTTTTTAAGATTTTGTTTGCTTATTTGTCAGAGAGAGAGCAAGCACAAGGAGGGGGAGTGACAGAGGCAGAGGGAGTAGCAGGCTCCCCACTGAGCAAGGAGCTGGATATGGGACTTGATCCGAGGACCTTAGGATCATGATCTGAGCCAAAGGTAACTGCTTAACTGACTGAGCCACCCAGGCATCCTGAAATAAATAAAATCTTTTTTTTTTAAATGCAGATTTTAAAAAAGATTTTATTTATTTATTTGAGAAAGAGAGTGAGTGAAGTGAGATAGCATGAGAGGGGAGAAGGTCAGAGGGAGAAGCAGACTCCCCGCGGATCTGGGAGCCTGATGTGGGACTCAGTCCTGGGACTCCAGGATCATAACCTGAGCTGAAGGCAGTGGTTTAACCAATTGAGCCACCCAGGTAACCCCCCTTTTCAAAAAATAAATAAAATCTTAAAAAAAAGAGCCTATATGAAAAACTGCATCACTCCATTGTCATCCTTATGATCCAGACCCACTGTCCCCGTTCCTCTCACCCCATCACCAATCACCCGTGTTGGTAACTAATTTTTTCTTTTCTGATAGATCCTTTCTGCATTCTTTTGTGCTAATAAGCAGAGAGATGTCTATTTTCTTATATCTCCTTACATAAAGGATGGCATACTATAAATATTTTTCACTTTGTGTTGCTTTTTTTAAAACTCCCCAGTTTATCCTGGAAATCACTCCATATCAGTCTATTGAGATCTTCCTCAGTTCTTTTCCCACACCTATACAGTACTTCATGATGGGGATGTGAGCCTAGTTCATCCAACTACTTCCCTATAGTTTTTACATAATATTTTCAAGGTTCATCCATGTCACAGTATGTATCAATACTTCATTCCCTTTTGTTGCCAATTAGTATTCCACTGTATGGATAAACTGTGGTTTATTGATTTGGTAGAATTATCTACCAAAAAAATCAGGTAGAGATTTTTTTCAAACCAAGTGGAAACCAGATTCTCCCCCTTCACAGGGTTTGCTGTTTTTTAATTATTGAACGTTGTAGTAGTTGATTTGTTTAGTGACTTTTCCAGATTATTTTTAGCAAAGGCTGTATTCCTTGTTGTGTGTGGTTACTGAAGTGGCTCTGGTCTTTAGCTTGTATTTAACTACTATTTGACAGTGATTTGTTTGAATTCTAGGTACTTTATTTAAAAACAACAAAAACAAAAATAAATAAATAAATAAAATAAAAATAAAAAAACCAAAACCAACAATAACAAGGGCACCTGGATGGCTCAGTTGGTGGAGCATCTGCGTTTGGCTCAAACCATAATCCCAGGGTTCTGGGATCGAGCCCTGCATCGGGCTCATGCTCAGTGGAGAGCCTGCTTCTCTGCCTGCAAATCTGCCTACTTGTGCTCTCTCTCCATGTCTCTGTCAAATAAATAAATTTTTTTAAAAATTTAAAAAATAAAAGATATTATTTTTCTTCTACTTTCCTTCATTTCTAGTTGATAATATAAAGTGTCTTTCTACTTTTTATTTTCAGCAGACCATGATAAGCCAAGTATATTGATCTTTATATTTAATGTCCTGGGGAATGGTTGAACTTGTTGAATTTGTGGGTTATCTTTCAATGAAATTGATATTTTAGCTTTTTCCATTCTTATTTTTCTCTGTTGTTCAGTTTGGACATTTTCTTTTCTTTTCTTTTCTTTTCTTTTCTTTTCTTTTCTTTTCTTTTCTTTTCTTTTCTTTTCCTTTCTTTTCTTTTCTTTTCTTTTTTCTTTTTTAAAAGATTTTATTTATTTGACAGAGAGAAACACAGCCAGAGAGGGAACACAAGCAGGGGGAGTGAGAGAGGGAGAAGCAGGCTTCCTGCCGAGCAGGGAGCCCGATGTGGGACTTGATCCCGGGTCTCCGGGGTCACGACCTGAGCCGAAGGCAGTCGCTTAACCAACTGAGCCACCCAGGCGCCCCTGGACATTTTCTACTTACCTGTGTCTGTATTTTTTTAAGGTTTATTTATTTTAGAAAACACATGTGTATGCACCTGTGTGTGTAAGCAGGGGAGGGGTAGAGGAAGAGAAGCCTCAGACTCCTTACTGAGCACAGAGCCCATCCCAGGATCCTGAGATCACGACCTGAGCCAAAATCAAGAGTCAGATGCTTAGCTGACTGAGCTGTGAAAATGCCCCATCTACTTACTTGTTTTCAAGTTCAGTATATTCTATTTTCTGCTATGCTAACTCTGGAGTTAATGTTATCCAATTTCAAACATTGTACTTAATTCCATTTGATTTTTTGTAGACTTTGTTTTGAGATACTCTACCCCACATTTTAAATAAATTGTCATCTTTTTTCTTCTACTTTTTAAAAAACATAGGAATCATAACAGTTTTGAAGCTCTTGACTGTGAACTCCACTATGTGTATCATTTCTGGATTTATTGCTGTTCTCTGTCTTTATTATCACTGACCTATTTTTTCTCTTTTGTGCACTTTGCTTAATTTCTTTTCTAGGCAATGTGAGTGATAAATTGTAGAAGCTTTAAATGTTATCTTCCTCTGGAGACTTTTATTCTGGCAATAATTCAATTACCAGTGGATCCTCTAAATCTGGCCAAACATTGGTTTTAGTTTTTATTAAGCTGAGTCTATTTTAATTTTGCCTTTATCACTTGAGCATGGCCCTTATTCTAATAGCATGGTCCTTATTTATCAGGTGTGTACTTTCTGGGGTCTCAATGCCCAGTGTTCAGCAAAGTCTATTCCTTTTTGGTTGGGCCCAAATTGCATCATGCATCCTCATGTGTGTCCTCCACAATCTCCACCCACTTCTCAGGCCTCCCAACAACTACTCTCCACCAGGCCTCTTGGAGCCTAGTCTCCTATGGATGCACTGCAGAAGTTGCTGTGGACCCAAGGACAGTGTTCCATGATATTTCCAAAGTGGCCTCTCTGGAGTCCTTCTCTGTTATTGGGCCTCTTAAATCCAAATCACAATTTCTAATTCTCCCTCTCCAGTGAGATGCTGTTCTCTTTTGGGCTTCATCTTTCTCCACTGGTTCAAGAAATGTTACCAGAGTAAAAACCGGGAAAGATGTGGGTTCAACTCCTATGCTTTCCTTTTACCCAGGAGCTCAGCCCAAAGAGGTTGTGGGGGGTGGATGGGTGGAGGAACAAGGCAGAGGGTTGTAAAAGAACACAAACTTTCAATTCTGAGATGAATAAGATTGAGGAGCTAATATATAACATGGTGACTATAGTTGATAACAGTCTATAATTGAAATTTGCTAAAAGGGTAGATCTTAAATGTTCTCTCTCTCTCTCTCTCTCTCTCACACACACACACACACACACACACAAGTTAAATATGTGAAGTGATAGATGTATTCATTAAGTTGAGGAATCCTTCCATGATGTATACATTGTACACTTTAAATATCTTACAATTTTAAGGATGCCTGAATGGCTCAGTCAAGCCTCTGACTCTTGATTTCAGCTCAGGTCATGATCTAAGAGTCATGAAACTGAGTACTGCATTCGGCTCTGTGCTGAGCATGGAGCTTGTTTAAGATTCTCTCTCTCCCTCTCTCTCTGCCCCCTTTCCCACTCATGCATGCTCTCTCTAAAATAGCCTGGTGGTGGGTACTGGGGACACCTAAAGCGTGGAGCACTGGGTGTGGGGAATGGGGAATGAATCTTGAAACACTGGAAAAAAAATTTTAGTAACAATAAAAAAAAATAAAATAAAATAGAAATAAGTAAATAATAAATAAATAAATAAATAAATAAATAAATAAATAAATATCTTATAATTCTATTTGTCAACAATACCTCCATAAAGCAAAAAAAGGGGGGGGGGATGATAACCCTGAGTTAATTGTTGTCTAGTGCCTTATTATATTTTGTATGGGTGTAGTTGGCCATGGTTGCTAGCACCAAAAACCCATAGGTATACTTTTTCTAATATCAACCTTATCTAATATCTTATTGGGAAAACTTTCTAACTATAATAAATTTCAGAAGGAATTAACCAGACAGAAGGGAAATGATCCTCCTTGGAACAAAGAACTTCAGGAAAGAATGAAGAAAAGTATGTAAATATGTGAGTAAAGATCAATAAACATTGCTTACACAATAAAAGTAATAATATCTTTTGGAGTTTAAAATATAAGTAGAAATAAAATATGTAACAATGAAACAAATGTCAAGGAATAAATAGAATGAAATGTAGTTTTTCATTGCTTTGAAATGTTAAAATATGAATTTCAAGAGTGCTCTACTGAGTCAAAGATTCATAGGGAATTTTAAAGGCAGTGATTTTAACATTTCAATTTCAGGACACTCTTACAATTTTAAAAGTTATTGAGGAAACCAAAGAGCTTTTATTTATGTAGGTTATGTCTATTGATATTTACCATGCTTGAAATAAAAATTGGGAAAATAAAAATACTAATGTATTAAGATTGGCAATAAACAATGACATATTACAAAAATCATATTTTAGCAAAAGAATATTCTCAAAACAAAGAATTAAGCAGAGTAGTATGGTTTTATATTTTTGCAAATCTCTTTAATATCTGATTGTATTAGTTTGCTAGAATTGCTGTAACAGAGGTGGTTTTAACAAGAGATATTTTCTCATAGTTCTGGGGGTAAGAAGTTCAGGATCAAGGTGTCTGCAGGGCTGATTTTCCTGACGCCTCTCTCCTTGCTGATAGCCAGTCTCTTGTTGCCTCTTTGCATAGCTGTCCCTCTGTGTACATGCACCCCTGGTGTCTCTCTGTGAATCCGAATTTGCTCTTCTTAGAAGAACACCAGTGAGATGTGATTAGGGCCCTCCTTAACAACCTCATTTTAACTCACTACCTCTTTAAAGACCCTTTCTCAAAATACAGTCATATTTTTAGGTATTGGGTGTTAAGAATTCAACATACAAATTTTGGGGGCATACAATTCAGTCAATAACAATGGCTTTATAGAGGATAGCCAAATTCTCAGATCTTTTTTTGCCTTAAATCATTAAATATCGTGTCATGCATGATATTTCTCTCATGAGAAAAATGAGAGTAATAAAGTAAATAATGTCTTAGAATTACCATGAAAATAGTTATGAGAAACACTGCATTGGATAGCTACCAAAATAATAAATGAATTTACAATTAAATTGAATAGGGTGAAATGAGATAATGAAATACATTTGATTAGTCCAAAGAAAACAAGAAAAGAAAAATAAAAGAAACAGATAAAAATAAAAAATAACAAATGATAGTAATACCTAAACATATTAGTAATTACAATAAATATAAATGAATTAAACACTCCAATTAAATACAAAGATTGCCAGGCTAGATAAAAATAAGACCCAAATATGTACTGTTTTTAAGAGACACATTTTAAATATATGGACACAGTTAACTTGAAAGTAAAAGAATGGAAAAGAGCTATATCACATGGATTTGTTTTCTACTGCTACCTAACACATTAATGCAAACAATAGCTTAAAACAGCAGCTATTCATTAGCTTACTGTTCTGTAGATCAGAAGTTCAAGCATGGCATGATGGATTCTCTGCTCAGGTTTCAAAGTTTGAAATCAAGGAGTCAACTGAGTTGAGTGTTGTATGGAGACTGGGAAAGAATCAGTTTCCAAAGTCACCCAACTTGTTAGCAAAATTCAGTTCCTTGAAGTTTTAGGACTGAGATATCCCTTTTTGTGCTAGCTGCTAGCCACAAAATGCTCTCAGTTCCTAAAGAACAACCACATTCCTTGTAACGTAGCCCCACTATCTTTAAAGTCGGCAATGAAGAATATCACTTACACTGAATTCCCATATGTCAAAACTCTTTTACTAGGAAGAGCCCGATGCTATTTAAGACCTCACCTGGGGGCACCTGGGTGGCTCAGTTGGTTAAGTGACTGCCTTTGGCTCAGGTCATGATCCCAGAGACCCGGGATCGAGCCCCACATCAAGCTTCCGCTCCGCGGGAAGCCTGCTTCTCCCTCTCTCACTCCCCTGCTTGTATTCCCTCTCTCGCTGTGTTTCTCTCTGTCAAATAAATAAATAAAACCTTTAAAAAAAAAGACCTCACCTGATTAGGCCAGGTCCACTCAGGAAAAAAAAATTTTAAGATTTTATTTATTTGACAGAGAGAGACAAAGCAGGAGAGGGAACAAAGCACGGGAGTGGAAGAGGGAGAAGCAGGCTTCCTGCTGAGCAGGGAACCCAATGCAGGGCTCAATCCCAGGATCATGGGATCATAACCCGAGCAGAGGGAAGATGCTTAATGACTGAGCCACCCACACATCCTGAAATTTACTTATTTTTAAATCAACTGATTTGGGGCCTTAACTGCATTTGCAAAATTTACAAAATCACCTAGATTGGTGAAAAACTGAATAACTGGGAACTGCTTGTATATGAGGGGCTGGGCACATGGGTACCATTTTAAAATTCTGCCTACCACACCATGAAAATATGAACCAAAAAAATTGTTTTCACTATATTAATATTAGAAAAAGTAGACTTTATGGCAAAAATTTACTAGAGCTAGAGAAGGATATATAATATAAGGGTCAGGGGTGCCTGAGTGCCTCAGACAGTAAGTGTCTGCTTTTGGCTCAGGTCATGATGCCAGAGTCCTGGGATTGAGCCCTGCATGAGGCTCCCTACTCAGCGGGAAGCCTGCTTCTCCCTCTCTCACTCCACTTGCTTGTGTTCCCTCTCTAGCTGTGTTTCTCTCTGTCAAATAAATAAATACAAGCTTAAAAAAAGAACTTAAAATAGTATAAGGGTCAACTCAACAAGAGGATATAACAATGCCAAGTTTATATGTACCGAATAATATAACTTCAAAATATATGTCAAACATTGATAGAAATAAAACTAGAAAGAGATGAGTCCACAATCATAGTTAGAGATCTGAAGACAACATTCTTAGTAGCTGATAGAACAAGGAGAAAAAGTCAGAATATAGAGTGGAAGAACAGGACTAGCAGTCTTGATCTAATTAATATTTATATAGTATATCTAACTGCAGGAATTTCAAGTGAAAATTTCTTATTTCCACACAATTTTCATATGATCATGGAACATTTACCAAAATAAACACCAGTTGGGTCATAAAGTATCAACAAATTTCCAATGAGTGAAATAATACAGTGTGTTCTTTAGTCACAGTGGAATTAAACTAGAAATCACAAATAAATAAATAAATAAATAAATAAATAAATAAATAAATAAATAAATAAAAACCCACAAATTCTTTAAACAACACACCTATAAATAACCCAATTCTAAAGGCAAAAATTATACTGAAACTTGGAAAAAATATATATCTTAAGATTTTATTTATTTACTTGACACACAGAGAGAGATCACAAGTAGGCCGAGAGGCAGGCAGAGAGAGAGGACGAAGCAGGCTGCTGAGCAGAGAGCCCGATGTGGTTTTGATCCCAGGACCCTAAGATCATGACTTGAGCCGAAGGCAGAGGCTTTAATCCACTGAGCCACCCAGGCGCCCTGAAACTTAGAAAGTATTTTTAACTGAAGGATAATAAAAATACAGCATAGCAAAATCTTTGCACAGAAAAATTAACTCAAAATCTATCATATGCCAGTATATAAAATCTAAGTCATACAAATTCTAGAAGAAAACTTAGAAGAAAAAAATTAAGGACCGTGGGGTAAATGAATATTTCTTACATAGGGGAAGCACTTGGCTGAGGGTCGGAGGAACAAATGCAGTTATAGTTAAATTTTTAAAAGATTTTATTTATTCATTTGAGAGAAAGAGAGTGAGCAAGAGAAAGCACGTGCCCATGCGCACACACAAGTGGGGGGAGGGGCAAAGGGGCAGGGAGAAGCAACCCAAGAAACATGACCCATAAAAGAAATATTAAGCTAATAGCCTTTGAAATAAAAAAATTTGAGTTTCAAAAGACACCACTAAGAAAAATTAAAAGGGGGGGCCCCTGGGAGGCTCAGTTGGTTCAGCGACTGCCTTCGGCTCAGGTCATGATCCCGGAGCCCCGGGATGGAGTCCCGCATTGGGCTGCCTGATCGGTGGGAAGCCTGCTTCTCCCTCTCTCACTCCCCCTGCTTGTGTTCCCTCTCTGGCTGTGTTTCTCTCTGCCAAATAAATAAATAAAATCTTTTAAAAAAAAAAGGAAAAAAAAGGAAAAATTAAAAGGGAGGCCAAAGACTGCGAGAAAATATTCATGACACATACATCTGACATAGGACTTGTATCTAGACTATCGTTATCATTATAATTATCATAATAGTGATAATGATAATCATTATAACATTACTGTTATAACAACAACTTAATTTAAATGGGCAAAATGTCAGGGCACCTGGGTGGCAGAGTCAGTTGAGCAACTGACTCTTGATTTCAGCTCAGGTCATGATCTAATTAAGGTTTGTGAGATGGAGCCTGGCATTGGGCTCTGCACTGGGCAAGGATCCTGCTTGGGATTCTTTCTCCTTCTCCCTCTGCCCCTGCCTCTCCTTCCTCAAGAAATGGGCAAAAATTTAAAAGAAATACTTCACAACAGAGATATATGACCATTAAACACATGAAAGATGTACAACACAATGAATTATCAGAAAAATGCAAACTAAAACCACCATGAAGTATTACTATACACAGTAAGAATCAGTAAAATTAAGGAATGACAATGCCACATGTTGGCAAGACTAGGGGTAACTGAAACACACATACATTATTCGTGGCTTGCAAAATGCTACCAAGTACTTGGGAAAACAACTTGGTCATTTCTTACAAAGATATGCATACATTTACTATATGACCCAGAAATTCCAAACCTACGTATTTATATAATAAAAATGAAAATACGTTTACACAAAAACTTATTCATGAATGTTTATAGCAGGTTTATTTATCATAGTCTCAAAGTGGAAACAATCTAAATGTTCATCAATGGATACATAAATAATGATATATTAATACAATTGGATGCAACATAACACACAACATAAATAAACCTCAAAATTTAAACTGAGCAAAAGAAGGTAGGCACAGACAGTAGATACAATGTAATTCCATTGGTATAAAATTCTAGAAGACAATTTTCATATATAGTGACAGAAAGCAGATTAATGATTTCTTGGAGTCAGAGGTGGGGAGAATTGTCTGTGAAGGGATACAGAATATTTTTGGGGTGATGAAAATGTTATACATCTTGATTTTAGTGGTAGTTATACTAAGAGTGTATATTTACCCAAACTCATCAAAAATGTAAAGTTAAACTTAGTGCAACTTATTATATATAAATTATGTCTCAATAAAGGTGATAAAAACCTCTACTAGATGCAGTAAGATGGGTTCTTATGAGAAATTTAGACTGTTAAATGAAAATATTAGCCAAATAGAAAGGTTGAAAAAATCAATTATCAAAGATTAAATTTCAAGAAGCTACAAAAAACAAAAACAAAAACAAAAAACCAACCCCACAAAATCCCCACAGTGGATGAGAGTCAAATAAAGCAGAGTCTTTCATGTGTTTAGTAATCATTTACTACTCTCTTCTGTGAAATACTTGTTTAAAATTTTTGCTCATTTAAATTAGGTTGCTGCTGTTCTAAAAGAGCATGATTCCGTGGGAAAAAAAATCAGCTAAACAGTAGTTAAGAGGTGTCTTTTTGAAAAGATTAATCAAGAGTAAATCCCTAGAATGCCTAATCAAGAAAACAAGGAGACTACACAAGTTACAAATACCAAGACAGAAAAGAGAATATTGCTTTACATTCTCCAGATATTAAAAATACAACAAATGGATACAAATTATTTAAAGTTAATAATTAGGTATTTCAATGAAATGATATGGATGAATGAAAAAATACTTACCAAAACTGACACAAGAGATAGGAAATATCAATAGTCCTATGTCTATCAAAGTAATTGAATCTATAATTTAAAATTTTCCTACACAGAAAACTACTGATTCAGATAGTTTCACTGGTGATTTTTATAGGAAACACTTATGGGAAAAATAATACGAATACCAATAATGCACACTTTTACACAAACTTCTGGGGAACAAAAAAGGGAAGTGATTCTCAATTTTATAAGACCAGCATTATTCTGATAATAATCCCTGAAAAAGCTACCACAAGAAAGGAAACATACAAAACAACATGGGCAGAGACATAAAATCCTATATAAAATTTTTTAAATGTATGTCAATAATATATTAAAAAGATAACATACAATGGCCAAATGGAATCTATTCCAGGAATGGACGATTGCCTTAACTTTCAAAAAAACCCAACCCAATCCATTGGATGAATTTTGAGAACAAATTCTATGTGAAATAAGCCAGTCACAAAAGAACAAATATTTATATGAAGTACCTAATGTCAAATTCACAAATAAAGAAAATAGAATAGTAGTTTTCAGGCACTGAGGGGAGGAGAGGTGGGAAGGTATTGTTTAATGGGTCTTGAGTTTCAGCTTAGAAGGATGAAAAGAGTTTTGGATGTGGATGGTGGTGATGGTTGCATGACAATATCAATGTACTGAATTTCACTGAACTGCATACTTACAAGTGGTTGAGAAGATACATTTTTTGTTATGTGCATTTTATCACAAATTTTTAAATGAAAGAAAATCAGTCAATATAATTCAACCACATTAACAGAATGAGAAAAACCATACGGTCATCTCGGTAGATATAAAATACATGTTTGGTGAACTTCAACACCTGTTCATGATGACAAGTCTCAGCAAACTAGGATTCGAGGAAAACTTTCTTAACCCGACTGAGATTACCTACAAATTTACACCTCGAATCACACCTAATGGTAAAATGTTTACGGTTTTCTTTTAGATTCTCGGAAAAACACAAGGATGTCCAGCATCACTACTTCTGGAGGTAATTGCCAGAGCAGAAAAGCAAAGAAAAATGGTATAAAAATAGAAAAGGATGAAGTAAAAGAACTTTATTGCAGATGACATTTTGTATACAAAGTCCAATAAAATAAAACTATTAAAATTAACAAGCGAATTTATCAAGGCCACCGAAGAGGTTAGTTTGTGTTATAAAGTTTGTTCATTCCTTTAGGTACGACACATATCCAATATAATATATATAATAGTATACTATAATACATTGTAATATATAAGATATGTGTATCACTTATACAGTTGGCCCTTGAACAATGTGCATATTAGGGGTATTGATGCTCCCAGTAAAAAAACCCACATACAACTTTTGACTCCCCAAGAACTTAACTAGTTCTTGTTGACCAGAAGCCTTGCTGATAACAGAAACAGCTAATTAACACATATTTTGTATATTATGTGCATTACATACTGTATTGTAATAAAGCTAGAGAAAATAAAGTGTTAATAATATTACAAAGAAAATACATCTACAGAATTGTACTATAGTTATTGATACTGTAAGTTTAAATGGTCTGTTTAGGTGAATCATGTCAGTACGTACATCAATATTGTCTTATGAGGGGCGCCTGGGTGGCTCAGTTGGTTAAGCGCCTGCCTTTGGCTCAGGTCATGATTCCGGAGACCGGGGATCAAGCCCCACATCGGGCTCCCTGCTCGGCGAGAAGCTCGGAGGGAAACTCTCACTCCCTCAGCTTGTGTTCCCTCTCTCGGTGTGTTTCTTGCTGTCAAATAAATAAAAATCTTAAAAAAATATATTGTTTTATGGTACAACACATTGTGGTGCCATATGTATTATTTGACAGTAGACCTCAAAAATGAAAAGATAATGTGCAAAAAATGTACATATATTTACAGGTATTACACCTCACACACTGAAAACAAAAAAGCAATATGATTGCTTTATGCTAGCCTAGCCTATATACTGATGAATAGTTTTATAAAATTTTATGGCATACCATATTAGTCATATTCATAATATAGTACTGGAAACACTATTATGTTTTTTGAAAAATTGCTTACCTGTGATAAGCTGATATGCAGTTTCTCCAGCAGGAATTTATTGTTTCAGGACTCACGGCTTCCACATTTGCATAGAACAGTAGCTAGCCTATCCCTTGATACCCTAAATCTTGGCATTGCTCCTCTTCCTAACAAATGTCCTTTGTGGCATCTCCCCTCCCCCAGAATGGGCACTTTTGTCTGCATTAAAAAACTTTTCAGACTGATATTCTTTCTTCTCAATGATTTCCTTAATGATATCTGGAAAATGATCTGCCGCCTCATGCTGAGCAGAAGCTGCCTCTCTTGTGGACATTTTTAAAACCAAACCTCTAGAATTATCAAACTAGCCATTGCTGGCATTAAATTCTCCAGCTTTAGATCTTTCATCCTTTTCTTTTCAAGTTGCCACATAGTCTCCGCTTTTTCTCAAACCATAGGAGTCTATAGGTATGCCTTACTTGTAACAGTTCTGCACTTCCACAAAAGCTGCATTTTCAGTATGATAAAAAGGTATTTCACAAAAAGTGCAGTTTTCACAGCTGCTGGTTTAGTTGCAGTGATGGCGTCCAGAAAAAAAAATTTTTTTACAGTGATTCTTATATAGGATTCATTTATTTTGAAATGGCAGGCAACTGCAGCTGCAGACTTCAGTCTATGGTACATATCAAGCAATTCAACTTTTCCTTATGATGTCATGACTTCTCTGCTTCCAGCCTCATTAGTGGCACTTCTTTTTTTTTTTTTTTTTTAAAGATTTTATTTATTTATTTGACAGAGAGAAACACAGCCAGAGAGGGAACAGAAGCAGGGGGAGTGAGAGAGGGAGAAGCAGGCCTCCTGCCGAGCAGGGAGCCCAATGTGGGACTCGATCCCGGGTCTCCGGGATCATGACCTGAGCTGAAGGCAGTCGCTTAACCAACTGAGCCACCCAGGCGCCCCTCATTAGTGGCACTTCTTATGGGTCCCATAGTTTTATTTGAGGTTTACAGTATTTCACTAAACATGATGAAAAATACGTGAACTGTGAGAGATGACTTTTTACTGTAATATATAATTTATCAGAGATGAACTGCTCAATAACAATCAGTGTCACATAGCGTTTTAAGAGGATACAACACGAGCTTAAGGCAATAAGAGCAGGTGGCCACAAAATTATTACAGAAGTACAGGATGTAGCAGACTTAATTTTATCCAGTTATCACTTACTACTGCATCTTTTTGTTTACATTTGTCTCAAGTGCAAATGGCTTGTGTAAGTTTTGGTAAATTTTGACTTTGTGTAATAGGTTTGTGTATATTTTATGGTAGTGATAAAACAGACTATTTTCTACATGTTTTGTGCATTCATGATAGAGTTTGCTTAAATTTTCAATATTTCTAGCCTACATGGCTCCTCTGTGAGTTTTTCAAATTGTCACAACTCTTCAAAAAAATTTTACAATGTATTTATTGAAAAAAAATCATGTATAAGTGTACCTGCACACTTCAAACCCGTGTTGATCAAGGATCAACTGTATATATTTGATATAAATTGGCAAAAATTTGTAAACTAAATTAAGATAGTAGCATTTATAACATCAAAAACACAAATACGTAGGATCAAATAAAAATGTTCAAATTTTCTACATTGAAATAATACAAAAATTGCTGACTAGAAGATGTATATAGATGAAAAGGTTTAACATGCCCATAGACTGGATGTCTCAATATTGTTAAAGTGTCCATTCTTCCAAAATTATGTATTTGTTGTAATGCCCATTAAAATCTCAACTTTTTGGTGTAGAACAATTGAAAAAAAATCAAAGATATATATGAAAATGCCAAGGACCTAGAATTGCAGTGACAATTTTGAACAAGAACAAAATTAAAAGACATATACCATCAAATGTCAAGACTTACTATAAATTGGTTTACCCTAAGAACATTCGGTGTTCAGTGGAATAGCAGACTAGATAATTTAGAATAGACCCCCACATATGATCATCTGACTTATCATAAGAATACCACTACAACACACAGGGGAGGGGAGCAGGTGGCCTTTATATTTGTATGGAAAAAATTAATTTGACCTCTACCCCACACCACACATAAAAATTAATTTCAGATGGACTGTAGACCTAAAAGTGAAAAGTAAGAGTGGACATGCAGAAGAGAATGTAGGAAAAAATGTCTTTGACTTTGGATCAAGAAAAAATTTCTTAAACTGGGCACACACACAAAAAACATAATAATAAAAGATTGATTAGTTGTTCATTACAATTAAAGGCTTCTATTCATCAAAGGACATCAAGGCAAGCTGGAGATGTTTGTAACAGAAGTATCTAAAAAAGTACCTTGCACCTAGACTATAGAAAGAAACCTAGAAATGAACAAAGAGTTCTCAAATTAAAAACATGGGCAAAAGTCTTGAAGAGGCACTTCTCAAAAGAGGATATTCAAAAATCCAATAAGCACCTAAAAGGAGATTCAACATCATTAGCCACAACAGAAATATAAATTAAACCTATAATGAGATATGCCACACACTACAATCAGGCTTTGTCACCTTTCCTCTCCACTGAAATTGCTCCAGTAAAGGTGTCCTGTGTCATCTCCATCCCCTAACTCTGTGGACACTCTGGGGTCATCATTTGAACCTGCTGACCATGCTCCTCTTCTTGAAATGCTTGGTTCTAAGGCAGGGAAGAGGGTTTTATGTGTGGTGAGGGTTAGGAGGCAGAAAGGAGCAGCCAACAGAGTAGGCATCAAGTGGTGTCAACTCTTTAACAGCAGGGTCTTTAAAGGGTAATATTCCAAGGTTTAACTCTCAAACTTTTCAATAAGAAGCTGGTATATTACATCCAAAGGAGGTATGTTTCTTGGTTAACAGTTCATAAGTTCCACTATTAAAAGTCAACCAGAAATTATCATTTTAAAGTGTCAAATTACTCACTTATAATGGGAGGGAGCCCATATCATACGTCCAATATCCCCTTTCCAATATTAAATAGATACATATTCTAACACTGTGGGAGGGGTATTGGATTCTCTTTTCTTCAGCCTCCACTGAACCATACCTCATCATGTCTTGTCCTTTTTGGAAATAGGGTCCATGGTCTGTTAGGGTCTTTTGGTATCAGGGTTGCAGCCTCTAGGTTCTCATTTTTGTTCCAGGACTCTTAGTAATTCCAGAACTTCCAAGACTTCATTTATGGACCTGGGTATTGTTGGCTATTTCCCCTCTCTATAATCCATCATGCAATGTTCTGTGAGGCTGTAGATGGAACTTTTCACCATTGTGACCTTTTCTTCAGTGCCATGTTGAAGACAGAATTTCTCTTGAGGCTTGCAGACTTCTAGTCTGTAGCCTGGACACAAGTATCAGATAATGTTGGATGTTTTCTGTCTGAAATTACTACCTCCACCAAATGAAACCAAGAGACTGGGGGAAATGAAGGGCTGGGTAACTTCTTTGGAATCTAGGCAGCATCAGAACCAATTCCCATTTTCTTAGACCCATGACTGCTCCTACCTTGCCAATGTATTAGGGTAATTCTTGGTACATAACAGATGTCCAGTAAATTACCTCCACAAGTAAAAGAAGTTTTTCCTGTTTACATAAATATTACAGGCTTATTGGAAAGAAAACTTATGAAATATAGAAAAGTGCAGAAATCAGACAAAGAAAAAATACTGGATACTCCTCCAACTCTAAAACAATCATTAACTTTTTGGAGACCATCCTTTCATTCATGGTTCTAAAAAGTTCACACAAATACGGTTTTACACTGAGTTTTACACCATACATGCTGCACTTATATAAAAATTCCAGCCCTTTCCCCCATTTATCTTCTTACTTCTCCCTCCCTTCAATAACTATTATATATTCTTCTGGTATATGTGTTTGTTTCCATGCTCATCACACACAGACACACACACACACACACACACACACACACACGCGCCCCTATATATAAGTGTGGTCATTAACAAAAATGAAATCCTGTACACATAAAGCTCGTAATAAAGCAATGTTATTAAAATTGTGGGAATACCTTGAGATCAACTAGTGTAAATATACTGATTTTAAAAATCACTCTCATGCTGTTCCATAGAATGGCTATATCACAATTTATTCAACCATTTCCCCATTAATGGGTATTCATTTTGTCTCCAGTTGGTTTTCTACTTTGCCTCTACAAATAACGCTTCAACAAAACTCCCTATTTGTATTTTTATGCATGATGATCTTATTTCTGTGGGGGGCAGAGTCCCAACATGAGACTGCTAGGTCATTTTTATTTTAAAGTTTTATTTAAAAACTTAAGTATATATGGCTGAATGCTGGTGGAAATATAAGTTGACATAACCTTTTTGTAAAAGTAGATGGTTTCCCAAAACGCACTAGCAAAACATCTCTTAATTTTTGTCAACTCCATGAAGTGGAAGTGACATCTCATTGGTTGTTTTAATTTGCATTTCCCTGAGTGCTTCTTAGGTTCATAACATTTTCAGAGATTAATCGTCATTTACTCTTCTATGACTAGCCATCTAGTCCAGATGGATTAAAGACTTTAATGTAAGAAATAATCAAAAATCTTAGAAACAACTTCAGGAGATTGTGTTGTTGTATTATTGTATAACCTAAGGATTAAGAAGCCCCTTTTAACTTTTTAAAAGAGTAAATTAACAATCTAAAAAGGAAAATATATAAATATCTTACTATGAAAAATTAAAATGTTAAATTCCTTTAATACAAAGCATAAAGACAATCATTAGGTTAAAAAAATTTGCAACACACATGAAAAAGGATTATTTCAAATATATAAAGAGCACCTCAGATTTATAAGAAAGACAAACCAATAGAAAAATAGGCAAAAAATATATAGGCAATTCACTGAAGATGATTTAAGTGAGTAAAGTACAAAGTCTGGATGAATATTTTCATTTGTCCATTATTTTTCTCTATTTGAATTTTCTTAGAACATCTAAGATTTCATATGAGTGTATGCTTTACCACATTATTATGTTTCTAAAATATCTCTTTTTAAAAGATTTTATTTGGGGGGCGCCTGGGTGGCTCAGTTGCTTAAGCGACTGCCTTCGGCTCAGGTCATGATCCCGGAGACGTGGGATCAAGTCCCGCATCGGGCTCCCTGCTCGGCAGGAAGCCTGCTTCTCCCTCTTTCACTTCCTCTGATTGTGTTCCCTCTCTAGCTGTTTCTCTGTCAAATAAATAAATAAATAAAATCTTTAAAAAAAAAAGATTTTGAGAGCATGAGACAGAGCAAGAGTGGGGGGAGGGGCAGAGGGCGCAGCAGACTCCCCACTGAGCAGGGTGCCCAAAGAGGGTCTCAATCCCAGGACCCTGGAATCATGACCTGAGCCAAAGGCAGATACTTAACTGAACCACCCAGGCACACCCTCTAAAGTATATCTTAAGTGTGTATTTTCTGGTGAATTGCTCCATAAGAGACATAGTGTATGGTTCTTCTTGTAGAGTTGGTATCTGGATGAAAGCCTTATTCATCTTCATATTAGCTGAGTTTCTCTTTGATGTATTCTTTGATGTACAGTAAGGCTTGAGCTACTTCTAAAGGCTTTTCCACATTCATTACATTTATAGGGTTTTTCTCCCGTATGCATCCTCAGATGTACAGTAAAGTCTGAGTTGGTTCTGAAGGCTTTTCCACATTCCTCACATTTATAGGGCCTTTCCCCAGTATGAATTCTCTGATGGAGAGTTAGCTGCGATAGAGTGATGCAACCTTTTCCACATTCCTTACACTTATAGGGTTTTTCTCCAGTATGTGTTCTCCAATGCACTGTAAGGTATGAACCCCTCCTAAAGGCTTTTCCGCAGACATCACATTTATAGGGTTTCTCTCCACTATGGATTTTCTGATGTTCTGTGACATGTACCATTTGGCTAAATGCTTTCCCACAGTCATTACACTTAAAAGGTTTCTCTCCAGTATGTGTTCTCTGATGGGTATTAAACCCTGAGTTACTTGTGAAAACCTTCCCGCACTCATTACATTTATAGGGTTTTTCTCCAGTATGCCTTCTTTGATGTACAGTGAGTTGTGATGTATTCGTGAAAGCTTTCTCACATTCATTACACTTATATGGTTTTTCTCCAGTGTGGGTCCTCTGATGTACAATAAGGTAGGACTTAGTCCTGAAAGATTTTTCACAATCATAGCATTTATAAGGTTTCACTCCAGTATGTATTTTCTGATGCTCTTTGAGATTTACCATTTTGGTAAATGCCCTCTCACAGTCGGTACATTTATATGGTTTCTCTCCAGTATGAATCCTCTGATGTACAGTTAAGTGTGATTTTATTCTGAAAGATTCCCCACATTCATTACATAGATAAGGTTTCTCTTCAGTATGAATTCGCTGATGTATAATTAGGGACGAAGAACGCATGAAGGCCTTTCCACATTCATTACATTTATAAGGTTTCTCTCCTGTATGCATTCTGTGGTGTACAGTAAGGCATGAATAATTAATGAATGCTTTCCCACATTCATTACATTTATAGGGTTTTTCTCCTGTATGAATTCTTTGATGTTCTGTGAAATTTGCTATACGATTGAATGCTTTCCCACATTCATTACATTCATAGGGTTTTTCCCCAGTATGAGTTCTTATATGTACAATAAGGCTTGAATTACTTCTATAGGCTTTCCCACATTCATTACATATAAAGGGTTTCTCTCCAGTATGAATTCTCTGATGGACATTAAAAATTGTGGTATTTTTGAAAGATTTCCCACACTCATTGCACTTATATGGTTTCTCTTCAGTATGGGTCTTCTGATGTACACTAAGATATGACTTATTTCTAAAGGCTTTCCCACAATCATTACATTTGTAGGGTTTCTCTCCATTGTGAGTTTCCTGATGTCTTGCAAGTTTCGATTTATCACTGAAAGCTTTCCCACATTCACTACATTTATAGGGTTTCTCTCCAGTTTGAATTCTCTGGTGTTGATTAAGGCGAGCACACTGGCTAAAAGATTTTCCGCAGACATTGCATTGATAAGGTTTCTCCTTGGTATGAATTCTCTGATGTACCATAAGTGATGAAGAAGCAATGAAGGCCTTTCCACATTCATTACATTTATAGGGTTTTTCTCCAGTGTGAATTTTCTTATGTTGACTGAGATATGAAGGCTGGCTGAACGTTTTTCCACATTCATTACATTCATAAGGCTTTTCTTTAGTGTGAGTTCTCTGATGTTGAATGAGTAATGACCTATAACGAAAGGACTTTTCACATGTACTACACTTATAGGGTTTTTCCTTATTATTGTATTTTTTCCCTAAGGTAAGTTCTGAACTAGGCCTTATGGCTTTGCTGCCTTCTGTATTGTTGCAAATTTTCTTCCCCAGATGGGTATCTGTAATCAAATCTAAATTCTCAGTGAAATTTTCATGTGTTTCACCTTTGCTGTGGGGTTCTTTTGTGATAACTCCTGCTTCAGGAAAAAGAAGAGATCCAAATCTGAAGCCTCTTTGACTAGAGAGAATTTTCTTATGACTCATGATTTTTTGATTCAAATGATTTTCCTGACTATTTTGCAATCTTAATATCCTTTCATTCCACTTCCATAATCCTCCCGTTCTGGAGTTCCACAGACCATTCTCTGTGAGCTTATCTATTATGGTCTGTTGTGACAGATCTTCAGAAATATCCTCTGTTGATACAGCATTCTTGGTTGCAGGTTTGGTCTCCAACTCTGGGGGAAAAAAGAGATAAATCAAACAACTCCTATTTCCGAAGTCAGAAAGATCTCAATAAACAAGATAATAAAGGGGAAACCTCAGGTGATAATAAAGTTTTAACTGCTTGCAAATTGGCCTTGTTTTCTAAGAAGAAAGAGGTAGGTGTGAAGAAAGCTGGTTGAGCCAAGAACCAAAATAGTAACTTGAGTTTTTCCCCTACTAAAAAAATCCATTTGTGGTAACCCTCCTAGAATCTAAGTATCTCAAATACTTCTTTTCTCATTCCCTTTATAGTCAACTTTTTTCCCCCAGACCATTCTTCATAAGTCGTGACTACTTTTTGCTTCCCATTTATTCTACAAACTAGGCATTGTTCCCAACCATACTTTCTATTTGTTCCCACTCTTGTTTGCTAGCTTTTTAAATGAGGGCTTTCTCAAATTTCCCTGTCAGAGTAGCTTATTCAAGTCTTTTAATGTATTTTTTAATAAGATGTTAATGGAAAACAACATTTTGAGGGTTCAGAAAGTAGGCTGAACAGCAAATTAGTCAAAATTAATATTTATAGTTATTAATATTTCAAACAGTGATAATAATTATCAAGGGTAGTTTTGCAACCTTTTTTTATGTCTTAAGAACATGCCTAAAAGTCTGTCAAAAAAATTGGATCGAAACTGTGGGGCTCTTTTTAAAGTCATGAAACATTCCACTATCCACAAAAGGTTTTGACCCAATTTGTTTTTAAACATTTAGAAATAATGCCTGAAAATTAATTAGAAATTTAAAAGAAGTATAAAAGGACAGAGTGCCTGAGTGTCTCAGTCAGTGGAGCATCTGACTCTTGATCTCAGCTCAGGTTTTGATCTCAGGGTTGTGAATTCAAGCCCCACACTGCACTCCATGTGAAGCCTACTTAAAAAAAAAAGTATAAAACTGTTCTAAAATAAAATACTGGGGAGCCTGGGTGGTACAGTCAGTTAAGTGTCCAGCTCTTAATTTCAGCTCAGATTGTGGTCTCAGAGTTGTGAGATGGAGCCCCGAGTTGGGCTTTGTGCTGTGTGGAGTTTGCTTTAGATTCTCTCTCCCTCTCCCACTCCTGCTTGTGTTCACTCTCAAATAAATAAATCTTAAAAAAAAAAAAAGTAAAATATTGGGGCACCTGGGTGGCTCAGTTGGTGAGTGTCCAGCTCCTGGTTTTGGCTCAGGTCATGATCCCATGGGTTGTGAGATTGAGCCTTGCACTGGGCTCCACACTCAGTGAAGGGTCTTCTTCAGGATTCTCTCCCTTTGCCCCTCTCCCCACGTGTGCATGTATGCATGCTTGCTCTCCTCAAATAAATCAATCTCTTTAAAAAAGAGCAAAATATTAAATTGTATATACAAGCAAGTTTTAAGATGACCACCTCACAGTGTAATCTTTCTTAAAAATACCAAGATTTTTGGGGTGCCTTGCTGGCTTAGTTGGTAGACCATATAACTCTTGATCTCAGGGTTGTAAGTTTGAGTCACACGTTAGGTGTAGAGATTACTTGAAAATAAAACCTTAAAAAAAAAAAAAGGACAAAGGTTTGAATTCAGGGAAACCAAAGAGGAGAACCCTAGAACCCAGTTCGCTTCAATGTCTAACTGAATTAAGATAACTGGGATAGTAACAGCCTTTATTCTAGCAGCCCTTGGGGCGCCTGGGTGGCTCACTTGGTTGAGCAACTGCCTTCAGCTCAGGTCATGATCCCGGAGACCCGGGATCAAGTCCTGCATCGGACTTCCTGCTCGGTGGGAAGCCTGCTTCTCCCTCTCTCACTCCCCCTGCTTGTGTTCCCTCTCTCCCTGTGTTTCTCTCTGTCAAATAAAAAAAAAAAAATTAAAAAAAATTCTAGCAGCCCACCAAAGCAAACACTTCTCTATGAAAAAAGATTACGCATCCAGAGCCTCAAATTATTTTTACAGGTTCTCATATCAATGCTTGACAATAAAAAATAATAGGCATACAAGAAGATAAAAGTCTCACTAGAAAAGCCAAGAGAGGGGCCCCTGGGTAGTGCAGCTAGTGAGTTTCCAAATCTTGGTTTTGGCTTGGGTCATGATCTCAGGGTCGTGAGATCAAACCCTGCATTGGGCTCCATGCTGAGCCCAGAGTCTGCTTACGTTTCTCTCTCTCCCTCACCGCCCCCTCTTTCAAATAAATAAATCTTAAAAACAAAAAAAAGGAAGAGAGAGGAAAGAAAAAATCAAGAGAAAAAAACAGATAATAGAAACAGATCTAAAAGGCATCCAGATAGTTGAGGTCCAGACAGAAACTTAAAATAATCAAGACCAATAATTTCACCAAGTAATGGGAAAGTTTAAAATAAGAACCAAATGGCAATATACTAGAACTGGAAAATAAGAACTCAAAGACTAAAAGCATAGTAGATACGACACATGAGAGCGTTAACAAAATGGAAAATAGGTCAGTAGAAAATATGCATATTGAAGTACAGAATGATGAAAAACTTGAAAAAATTACTTTAAAAATATTATAGAGACATATATAGTGAAAAAGTCGATCACAGATGTAACAGTCCCAGAAGACTAGAAAGATAAGTGAGACAGATGAGATGAAATCAAAATCAAAGACATTAACACCAAAGTATTTCCCAAAACATTAAAAAAAAATCAAGCCATAGATATTAGAAGCCAAATGAATCCCAAGTATGAGAAATACAAGTGGAAATATATTGTGACACATTAAAATTATATGAATTTCAAATTTCAGTGTCCATAAGTAAGGTTTTAGTAGAATATTACCATATTCTTGGGTTAACATTTTGTCTTTGGATGCTCTTGTGCTTTCAATTGCTGAATGGAGTAGTTGCACAGTGCTATCATGTTTCCACAATGCCTAAAATATCTACTGTCTTACCTTTTACAGAAAAGGTTTGCTTACTCCTGAATTAAACAGATGGCTAACTTGTCAATAGATATAAGACAGAAAAAAATAGAATGATAACTTCACAATCCTGAAATAATTCAATACAAAACTATAAGGTTAAATTTACCAAAAATATTATCCAAAAATGAAGATTAAATATAATTTTAGATAAAAAGAAAAATGGAGGGAATATGATACTGGCAGATGTAAATAAAATTAAATATTAGAGGGTATTCTTTAAGCAGAAGAAAAATAATCCTAGGTAGAAGCTTTCTCCTTCTCCTGTTTCTCCCCATTTGTGTGCTCTCTCAAATAAATAAATAAATAAATAAATAAATAAATAAATAAATAAATAAATAAATAAAATTAAAAAAAATTGATATATCTAAAGATTTTATTTATTTGACAGAGAGAAAGATCACAAGTAGGCAGACAGGCAGGTAGAGAGAGAGGAGGAAGCAGGCTCCCTGCTGAGTAGAGAGCCTGACGTGGGCCTCGATCCCAGGACCCTGAGATCATGACCTGAGCCGAAGGCAGAGGCTTTAACCCACTGAGCCACCCAGGCACCCCTCCAAAAAACTTGATATATCTAAAACTGCACTCAATACCTATAGGCTACACATTTTCCAAGTGCACACAAAACATTTTCAAAATTGTCCATGTGGTGAAACAAATTTTAAGAAATTTGTAAAGACTGAAATCATACCTAGCATCTCTGACCACAGGAAAAATTAAGAGAAAATCCTCAGATGGAACAATATTAAGAAAAATACTTCTAAATAACCTGAAGGACAAAGACATCACAGTGGAAATTATCAAATGCCTTCAATTAAATAATTATGAAGTTGCTACATTACAGAGCCTTAAATAAGTCATAAAAAAGGAATGGCTAAAAATCAATGATATAAATATCCAACTCAGGAAGTTAAAAAAGATCAGCAAATTAAGTGCTAAAAAGGGGGATGCCTGGTTGGCTTAGTCATTGAGCGTCTGCCTTCGGCTCGGGTCATAATCCCAGTGTCCCGGGATCCAGCCCTGCACTGGGCTTCCTGCTTGGCGGGAAGCCTGCTTCTCCCTCTCCCACTCCCTCTGCTAGTGTTCCCTCTCTCACTGTGTCTCTCTCTGTCAAATTAATACAAATCTTTAACAAAATAATAAATGCTAAAAAGGTTAAAAACAATAAAGAGAAGAAAGTAATGATACAGAAATCAAACATGCAAAAAAGATTCTTTAAAAGCCAAGTAAGATTGATAAACTACCTAGGCAAGACTGATTAAGATAAAAGAGAGAAGACAAAAAAAAATCAATGTCAGGAATGAAAAGGGAGACATCACTTCAGAGTCACACATACATTTAAAAGGAAGGATAGTATGCCAATAAATTTAAATTTTACATAAAATGGATCAATTGCCACATAAACATATTTTACTAAACTAAAACAAAAAGAAGACATATTTAAATTCCTATAACTACAGAAGGAACAGAAGTTATAAACACCTTCCATAATAAAAGCATCAGGCCATATTTCTTCCCTAATGAAATCTATGTATCTTAAAATATGTATTTTTCCCTCTCTCAGAACTCTTTCTTCTCCTCCCCATAAGCTAATGGCCTTGCTTCATATTTTACTTTCAGTTCAGAAGGTATTAGAATGCCTTGATCTTCCCATCACTGATTGACCTATTATTGGCACCTTCCTTCTCCATCTTTCCTAGTGTTTTAGTAGAAGAGGTGGCCCTTACATATAATGGTAATTCCCTCCTTTTCCTTTCTTGTGTTTATTCCCTTTAACCTTCTCACACACTTTAGTATTTGTTCTTCACTGATCCCATCTTGGTCTTGCAACATCAATTTCTCCCTCTCCATTACGGCATCATTCTTATCAGCAGTCAAATATGCCATAAAAACTCCCATCTCAAATATAAGACAAAAGAGTTTTGTCTTCATTCTGTACTTTCCTGTAGCTACTACCCCATTTCTCTTTCCCTCTTCATGGTGGTGGGGGGCACCTTCTCTAAAGAGTCATCTAAAACTATCTCTAATGTCCACTTTTCATTCACATTTAAAAATATTTTTTTCTTTTTTAAAATAATTTTTTATAAGATTTTATTTATTTGTCAGAGAGAGAGACAGAGAGAGTGCACAAGCAGAGGAAGAAGCAGGCAGAGGGAGAAGCAGGCTTACCGCCGAGCAAGGGGCCCAATGCAGGACTGGATCCCAGGATCCTGGGATCAAGACCTGAGCTGAAGGCAGACATTAAAAAAATATATATTTCCAACATTCAATGTAAATGAAAAGAGCTGAAGACTCAAACAAATGGAAATATATTCCATGCTAAGGGACTGGTAGAACCAATATTGATAAAATGTCCATACTACCCAAAGCAACATACAGAGTCAATGTAATTCCTATCAGAATACCAACAACGTATTTCATAGAATTAGAACAAATAACCCCCCAATTTTATTTAAAGATTTTATTTATTTGAAAGAGAGAAACACAGCCAGAGAGGGAACACAAGCAGCGGGAATGAGAGAGGGAGAAGCAGGCTTCCTGCTGAGCAGGGAGCCTGATGTGGGGCTCGAACCCAGGTCTCCAGGATCATGACCTGAGCCGAAGGCAGAGGCTCAACCACTGAGCCACCCAGGCGCTCCTAACCCCAAAATTTGTATGGAACCACGGAAGACCCCAAATAGCCAAAGCAATTTTATTTATTTATTTATTTGTCTAT
The DNA here is from genome assembly GCA_004023965.1 of Spilogale gracilis. Taxonomy (NCBI): domain Eukaryota; kingdom Metazoa; phylum Chordata; class Mammalia; order Carnivora; family Mephitidae; genus Spilogale; species Spilogale gracilis. The sequence goes on from PITA01006191.1 coordinate 101,443, forward strand.
CTGTCTATTTATTTATTTATTTAAATTTTTTCAGTGTTCCAAGATTCATTGTTTATGCCTCACACCCAGTGTTCAGTGCAATACGTGCCCTCAGTACCCACTACCAGGCTCACCCATCTCCCACCCTCTCCCCTCCAAGACCTTCAGTTTGTTTCTGAGTCCAAAGTCTCTTATGTTTCATTCCCCGCCCCGATTTACCCTACTTCACATTTCCTTTCCTTCTCCCACTGTCCTCTATATTACTCCTTAATGCACCACAAGTAAGTGAAAGCATGTGATAGTTGACTTTCTCTACTTGGCTTATTTCACTCAGCATAATATCTTCCAACCGGTCCAAGTTGCTATGAAAGTTGGGTATTCATCCTTTCTTTCTTTCTTTTTTTTTTTTTTTAAAGATTTTATTTATTTGAGAGAGAAACACAGCCAGAGAGGGAACACAAGCAGAGGGAGTGAGAGAGGGAGAAGCAGGCTTCCCGCCGAGCAGGGAGCCCGATGTGGGACTTGATCCCGGTCTCTGGGATCATGACCTGAGCCGAAGGCAGTTGCCCAACCAACTGAGCCACCCAGGCGCCCCCATCCTTTCTGATGGAAGCATAATATTCCATTGCATACATGTATCATATCTTCTTTATTCATTCATCTGTTGAAGGGCACCTTGGCTCTTTCCACATTTAGCCAAAGCAATCTTAAAAAGAACAAGGGTGGGGCGCCTGGGTGGCTCAGTGGTTAAGCCTCTGCCTTTGGCTCAGGTCATGATCCCAGAGTTCCGGGATCGAGCCCCACATTGGGCTGCCGGCTTGGCGGAAAGCCTGCTTCTTCCTCTCTGACTCCTGCTGCTTGTGTTCCCTCTCTGGCTGTGTTTCTCTCTGTCAAATAAATAAAATCTTAAAAAATAGGGGTGCCTGGGTGGCTCAGTTGGTTAAGCAACTGCCTTCGGCTAGGGTGTTGATCCCTTCGGCTAGGGAAATAAATAAATCTTTAAAAAAATAAAAAATAAAAATAAAATAAAAACAAATAAATAAAAAGAACAAGGGTGCCTGGGTGTCTCAGTTGGTTAAGCATCGCCTCTTGATTTTGGCTCAGGTCCTGATCCCATCCCCTCCCCTCCCCTCCCCTCCCCTCCCTTTCTTTCTTTCTTTCTTTCTTTCTTTCTTTCTTTCTTTC